>PVJA010015607.1:8217-45161 GCA_004027025.1 Myocastor coypus
ATAAACACATGGAACCTGACGAAAGCTGAAAGGATAACCACTCACAGAACCTACAATTAAGCAAGCCAGGGGCTGGGGAGATAGCTCCGAGGCACAAGTGCCTGCTGGGCAAGTGCAAGGTCGTGAGTTCGAACCCTGGTCCCA
Source organism: Myocastor coypus (assembly GCA_004027025.1). Lineage (NCBI taxonomy): Eukaryota > Metazoa > Chordata > Mammalia > Rodentia > Myocastoridae > Myocastor > Myocastor coypus. The sequence goes on from PVJA010015607.1 coordinate 8,362, forward strand.
CAAAAAAAAAAAAAAAAAAAAAAAGCAAGCCAACAAATCACCTGATCCAGGAAATAACAGCAAAGAATAAAAATGCTCAAAAGTCAGTTTGTTTGTTTTTTTTTGTTTTGTTTTTTTGTCTTTTTGAGACAGGGTCTCGCTATGCAGTTGAAGCTGGCCTCGAGCTCACTTTTGTAGCCCAGGCTGGTCTCGAACTCGCACCAATCCTCCTGCCTCAGCCTCCCGAGTGCTGGGATTACAGGTGTGAGCCACCACGCCCGGCAAAAGTCAGTTTTTAAAGAAATGATAAATTAGGGAAAAAAATGTAAGCAACAATAAAACTGATACATAAATCACAGACACAGAACAGCAAAACCAGTCCTCACTAACAACAGCAGAGCAGAAAAGCTGCCATGACAAAAGCAGCACAGTAATGGCACAAAGCAAAGACAGGAGGATGGAGGGAACCTCAAGGGGGCTGCAGAAACAGCTCCAAGTATCTTGAACTATTTGATCTGGGACAGAGTGGCCCAGACTACCTGGAAGAATCACAGCCTCTATCAAAATTAGGAAAATTGGCTATTCACATGCAGATAAAAGACTCTCAACCCATGTCTTTTACCATGTACAAAGTTAAAACCAAAATTAATCAGAGAACTAAATGTTAGAACAGGAACATCTCTCCTGCTGGAAAATAGGACAGGTAAACCTTAAAGTCAAAGGCGAAAGCAAGGCTTTTAATGAACAAGATAGTACTAAGAATAAACAAATGATATCCTATTAAATTTTAAATAGTCTGTAACACAAAAACAACCAACAAAGGGAAGAGATAACATACAGAATGAAGAAAAACTCTGCCAGTGATTAAGGACTAACATCCAGAATACACAAAGAGCTCAAAAAAAGAAAACAAAAAGATCTCCAAAACAAAAATAGAAGCCTCAATCAAAAAAATGGGAAAATGAATAAACAAAGGGCTACATATGGCCAATAAACATACAAAATGTTCAACATTACTGGCCATTAGAGCAGTGCAAATTAAAACAACACTGAGATTTCATCTTTACCTAGAAAAAATGGCTATCATCAAAAAACCAAATAACAAGAGTCTGGAGAGGTTATGGGAGGAGGAAGAACCTTTCTACATTACTAATAAAAATGTAATGTATCGAAATCAGCACAAGATTCCTCGAAAACTAAAAATAGGTATTTGATTTGACCCATATATTCCCCTTCTAAGAATTTTCCCAAAAGAGTTAAAGGCATCATGTTACCGTGATACAGTACACACATACGTCTATAGCATCACAATTCATAACAGCTAAATCTTGGAAGCAGCCTACATGTCCATCAACAGATGAATGGAAAAAGAAAATGTGATATTTATACACCATCGAGGCCCACTCTGCCACAGAGAAAGATAAACTGGAATTATTTGTAGCAAAATGGATGCAACTTGAGATCATAATGTTAAGTGAAATAAATCAGACACACCAGCTTAAATAGCATGTGGTTTCTCTTATAGAAGAAATTCAAATTACAAAGAGCAAAATAAAAGATTGATAATGAGAAGTAAGAAGATGGGTCCTTCTCACGCAGGAAGGGCAGCAAGAGCTGGAGGGGGAAGAAAAGAGGGATAAAAAAAGAAGGTGGATTCCACACATGTTCCAACTCCTCACAGGGAATGGAAACAGTACAGAATGTAAATATGCTAATAAAGCTAAAACAAAATACCTCCTTTAAATAAAAACAAAAACACAGCATAATCTGTAACATGGCAATAGGAAAAGTGCTTATTTTTCTTATCTTCAAGAACAGTGAGGGACAATGAACATGCAAAGGTGTGACTTTCACTCATTAGTGTTTGTTTTCCTTTCACTGTATTTCATATCCAGAAACTCACAGAAACAGAAAGCAATAAATCATATTTAAATATGAAAAAACAATCACTGACTCTTTGATAACCCCAGAAAATGAGATGATTCACCTGACTCACATGGGAAAAACAGGCTAGGAAAACTGGGGCTGATGACCATACACAGAAAACAAGGTGAAAGAAGGCTCCAGTCACGTTTCTTAACACTCAAATTATTAATAAACTTGGTATTATGGCAAGATGATTGATTTTCTGGAAAAACATAAATGGACCAAATTTACTCAAGAACAGACAGAGAAAGTAAACAGACCAATAAGCATGTAAAAAGCCAGAGCTCTCTCCTCTACCAACTTGGTAGGAATGGATCAAGTCAAGTTCACACTTAAAATCCTCCAAACCTTTTAAGAAACATCTCATACATAGGTTCTCTCAATGTTTACAGAGCAAACATTACAACAAAAGGTTCAAAACAGATGTGCAAAACAGTGTGTGGAATAGCTAGGCAGACAACTGCTATCCCCATCAAACAAAATACTCCTGTAGTTCAACAAATTACATGCATCACAGTGGTGAAATTGACTAAGTAAGTAAGCAAATGCCTCACAAGAGGAATAAAATATTAAATACTCATCATTTAATATTTTTAAAAACAGGATGGTATATCCCCTTCCCAAGTCAGCCAAGTTGTGAGATCAACAACAGGGACCAGTGACAGTGACAAAGAGAAAGCATCATTCACATGGCCTTTCTGGGCAGACAGTGTGGGATGGCCTCACGGAATGTTTCTTGGGAAATTGGGCAATGTCCATCAATTAACATGCCCCTTCCTTCCAAAAATTTCATCTCAGGGAACTTACTCTAAAGGCTATTATTATAAGTACACATAACTGTGCCTCTGAAAAGTCCTCTTTGCAAGATTAAAACAAGGCATTAAACCAACAGGACAGGAAGGTGAAGGGCAGCTCTGTGGGGTGGGGGGGACCCTGCTTTCCAGCACAAGGCCTGCCTCCTAGCCTGCCTCCTAGCTGCTCAGGCCAAATCCACCCCCAAGGGCCAGGGCCCTGGCCACACTGGGGGACAGGCAAGTAAAAAGTGGAAGGATATGTATACCAAGGTTTGTTACAATGTTGTATTTGTAATTTTTTCTTTTACTTATAGAAAAATTCATAAAACGTGATATCATTTTAATTTTTGATACTAAAGATATATTCCTTGAAAACTTTGACATATTCATTAAATTGCTTAAATGCTTAATACAAGGACTGAAACATAAAAGTCACTCAATAAAAACAAGTTCCTGACTTTGATTCTTAGTACACCCTCCAAAAAAGTCACTCAAGAAATAGGAGCTTGTGGAAAACAGAACTACATCCATTTCAAAAAATTCCTTATACATTCTTTTTCTTCAAAATGTAATTTCTTCTTTAGATTTGCACATACTGAGAGCAAAAATGATCCGGTCTTCGTTGTCTACTACCCCTACATTTTGTACAATTATTTTGAAAATAAATCCTTTGAGCTGGATATAGAGAACACTACCCTAAGTAAACCTGCTATTCCAAAACTAAATTATCCGAAATAATCTGTAGTTGGAAAATCAAGAAATTAGTTATCTGGAGTGAACACCAGAGTTACCACCCCTCTTAGTAGAAGGACTACATAGATGTGAAATTTATGTACCTTATTTTTTTTAATTTCTTTGTATGTCTTAAAAGCAAAGTACATCTATCTGTATCCCCTCCAGCAAGAAAAACAGACAGCAAGCATGGGAGATAGCGACCATAATATTATTCTGGTTCAATAACTAAAATGTGTAGCTTTGTATTAATTCCCTGAGAAAGTTGCATTCAGAACCCACCACCAACACAAAATTCTATTCAAGAAATAAAGTCCACATCACATACTTGCATGGACACAAACCATGTTTGATGTCACTACTATAATTCTTCTCACTTAAAAATAGGCCACACTCCATTTTCTAAGCTCCAACGTTAGACATCTTAAAGTGTATTAAACAAAGTGGCTTTCAAATGAGTATGAAAAGAAACTCTGCCTGGAGTGATTCGCTATAAGCCTATGGTTCTGTTTTCTGCTAAATCTCCAAAACCAGTGGTGGTTTGTCTAAGAAAGGATGTTTTAATCAGAACGCTTTAATTTATAGTGGTACTGATGTCCCATCTGACCAGCAGATCCTAAGGCAATTGAATAACCATAAATTTCACATGACTGGGTAGAAAGAACCTAAGTTCTTGAGCCCCCAGATGTGTGGTCGACGGGGTGACTGCCTGTGGAGACTTAAATCATCTTCTAGACAAGGACCACTGATGAAATCTAACTCACTGAGACTCGTGGATTTTCCCAATTCTCCAAAGAATTCAAGGTCCACCCCCTAACAAATGGTGACTCAAATGGTAAAGGTTCACATTCTTTGTTTTAAGCAGAAATAGTCTGTTGTTTAAATGTGCTACATACAAAGTGCTGTTTTGCTGAGCCACTGAAATGAAGATAAACAACAGTTCTTATCCTAACTGAACAGTCCACATTTGGACTTTGTTATTTTACCTGAGTACCAGTGTATGTTAAAAAGTCTGATAAGTTTTCTGAACACTGATAACTGTAATTCTTCTACAAGATAGTAAACTGTGTGTTGCCACATAATCTCTGCTATCAATAGGAGATGTCTCAGTAATTAATACAAGGAGAAATGGAACTTCACGCTCAGTCAAAATAATAAACTTGCTAATCAGAACACCTAGATCTATAAGCAGGAATAACAGGTAAACCAAGGAGCCCAGACTCAGACTGAGGAAGCAATTAAAGTACACCATGCCTTGAAAATGTGGCAGAACTGAATTAACCAAACTCAACAGCCATCCTGAAACACATACAGGAGTAAATATTAGGTCAGCTCTATCTCCTAAGAATCAAGGCAGGCTCTGTGCTTACCTGGTGGCAGTTAATAGTGACTCCCTTGCCATTTTATACTTAAGCCTCTTCCTTCCCCTTTCTCTTCCATCTGGCTTCCAAATCCCCACCCCCACATGCGCTCGCTCCCTCCTTCCCTCCCTCCCTTCCTCTCTCTCTCTCTCTCTCTCTCTCTCTCTCTCTCTCTCTCTCTCTCTCACACACACACACACACACACACACACACACAAAATGGCTCCGTATAAAGTGTATCATGCACACAACATGTAACTGCTGAAGTACAAGAATATGTTAAAAAAAAAAGAAAAAAGGGGGGGGAGGTTGGAATGAAGAAATAAAAGTTTGCCACACTGCACTTAACTCCCATCTTCTTAAATGAATCAACCTCTCACAGGACCTCTCAGAGATTCATTTGCTTCCAGTCACTTGCTTTATTCTTTTTCCTAAGAAACAGCTTTTGTGAAGCAGTGTTGTTTGTTATTCATTTTATTTTTATTATCTAATGCCCTAGTTTACAAAGACTGGTGAAACACACTTTGTCCCAGAACCATTCTGAACAGACAAAGAAGTCTGCTGATCCACAATAGATTCTTAATATCGTCAAACTTAAGCATTGTCATAAACTTTGACACAGAGCTCTACAAGTACCAATTTCTAATGCAACAGCTGTACTTCAAGCCTCCTGAACCCGTGAAGCCAAACGAGAGAGAGTGACAAGTTCGTAGGCACAGTGCAGAAAGGGGGTCTGTAAAACCATAATCTCAGTAAAATGTCCTGCTCCTCCACAGGAAGAGAGCACTTTGTGGATATTCAACCTCTACAACAATGATTTACAAAAGAATAAATTAACTCTGCCTGGGGTTTGCACTCCAGGTGTACCTTAAACTCAAGCAAAGTTAATCGTTCCACATTTTGTGACTTTGCTTTTTGTACTGTAAGGTTAAAATATGGCATGAACTATGCAAAACAAGTTTATGGTTTCACATGCAAAACACATAAATAATGCCAAACTAAATGAATTAAACTATAATTCTCTTTTTTAAAGGAAATGTGATTTTTTAATCTACGAAAAACAGGTATCCCTCACAGTTTATATACTGGATTAAAAGTATAGAATATATATGTATCCATCCAAAACTTCTAACAATGTATAAGAAAAATTAATACATTCAAATTACAAAATCAACAGGTTCTCTCCACCTATGAAGCCCCTAGTGATATGTTTAAGTCATGTGACATTTGGCTCTCGCCACAATAGATGGAACTCTGGCCTAGAAAGCTGGTGACATGATGAGGACTCAAGTGGAGAGGACATTCTGGTAGACAAATGCCACACCCTCTAAGCAAAGGACAAGAGATTACTCAGGAAACAAACAAATATGAGCAATTATGATTTTCTTCCTGTATCCTGAAATTCCCCAAGTGCCAGCCTTCCTCTGCAATGCAGGCTGCTCTGTGACTGCTTAGTGGCAAAGGGGTTCTGCTCCTCCCACCACCACCCCTACCCCCCATCCTCAGGTCCAGAGCTGCAATCCACTCCCCACAAGTCCTTTCCTGGTCCCAGGATAGGGCAGCTTCTCATCTCATTTTACAGATGAAGGGGTGGTGACACACATTAGTTCCTATCTGTCCAGTTATATCACAAATGGAGCTGGATCTGAAGCCAAAATCTGCTTCCGCCATGCTAAGATTCCTTTGTAGTGAAACTGCAATGCTGGAATTAAGACATGTGAGTTATCAAATGGCATACAAGAGGAGGGGTCTGTGCGCCCAGGGCAAGGGAAACATTGGACAGGGGAGTTCTTTGTTCCAAAAATGTTCAGGACAGAGATCAGGGGACAGGGCCCCCTGCCCGCTGGCCAGCCCAGCTTTCTTCCTCATGCCTAGGCTCCCAGAAACTGCCAGCCCTCTGATTTCTAGGTCAGAATCTTTTTTCCACTGGCTGCTACCATCCACCTATGTATTTCACAATGTACTTTCCCTTTGATAAACAAATTACAGGAAACAAAAATATAAACTGTGGAGCACAGCTTTCTGACTCAACCTGAAAGCCTAAGCTGGGTGGTGAGTGCTACTTACAGGACAGGCCACCTTGAACAAGGATCACCCGACATAGGCATGTACTGCTCATGAGAAATACATATGTTCCAAAGGCTCAGTTTAACGACAGAACCAAAAGTATCTCAGGATTAATTTTGATGCCATTTATGTGTCTCAGAAATATTCGAGGATACACTGAGTTAAATAAAACAAATTACTGAGGTTGATTTTTACCTGATTCTTTTTACCTCTTTTACCACAGTTACTAGAAAACATAAAGGTGCACATATAAGCTTCTGTTACAGCTCTCCAAAGCCTACATACCAAATCGTAACCCAATCATATGTGGCTTAAGAACAGTTTTTATATACTTCAGTAATTGGAGGAAAAAAACATCAACTAGAGAATATTCTGTGATAAATTAAATCACATAAAATTCAAATTACAAGTGTCCGTAAAGATCATCTTTCCTGGACACACTATCTCTGATTACTGCCCTCAGGCCTTAGTGAGTCAACAAAGGCCGCCTGGCCTGAAAAGCCTTAAAATACTTCCCATCTGGCCCTCTGCAGAAAGTTTGGTCAACCCCTGCCCTAGAGCTCTACAGACAGGCCTCCTCATAGGTGAGGTGGGTGGAGCTTGGCATGAGGTTGCTGGTGATGAGGGTCCTTCTACCACCCCCACCCACAGGAGCAGCGAGCGTGCACTCCTTCCCGAGTCTCCCTAAGTCAGTCAGCTCCTCTTCAGAGGGCTCCTGGTGGAGTGTTCAAGGCCCCTGATCATTTTCAGATCAGAGAAGACTAGAGACTGGACCTCCCAAAGATCTGCCTTCCTAGAGTGAGGAGCTATGCAACACCCATCCTTTCTTAGGAGACATGGGAAGAGGTACACACTGGCATTCCAAAATGGGAGCTCTGCAGTTCTGTAACCTCAAAGCCTTCAAACCAAGATGAAAATAAACATGCACAGTTCAATAAGCATGAGGAGGATCAGAAACCCAAGGTGGCCCCAGATACTATCCACTCAGGAACTCTAGCTACAAGGCTCATTAGTTAACTGTGCGTGCCAGTCTGTGTCTTTATGTAAAAAGGGACAAAACGGAGGAAAAAAAAAAAAAGTATGGCCAACTGCCTGAGACTATTATGATTATTAAGTAATACATAAAGAGCAAAATAATTCCTGGTGCACAGCAAACACTTGAAAAGTATTTGCTGAAAGGAGATGGGCATTCATTGAACAATTTATTAGGAGAAATGGTTATTCAAGCATTTATCCAATTGATTCAAGTCTGAAATTAAACTCACAAGCGGCAGACAGTAGCATTCACCACCACACACCACACTATCATGCTCACTCAAAAGCAGCTCTCACCCGGCCTGGTGTGTTCTTGCGACCTCAGCTTTTCACATCAAAAGAGCTACAAAGAAGCCCCTTCAACAATCGCAACAGTATTTGCCTTGAGAAGATTACTGGAAGCATTTTCTATATAAAAATATATGGCCTATAGAAAAATGCCAAGTATTAAAACCAATTTTAAAAGTTTCTTTTAGTACTACATACTTTAAAAAGCACTTTTATATTATGGCAGAACTAGTATGGGTTGTTTTTGTCCCCTAATGGTTAATGCAACACATAAACGGACACGTTTTGCTTGCTGCCTTATTAGCAAGTCTGAATTCTAAATGTTTGTTCACATGCACCCATCAGAAGGTGTCTCAGAATCTGCATGCTTTCCCCATGGTCATAACCTATGTATTCCATTTCTTATTTTTTATTTGTATTTTATCATATATACATATATATATGTGTGTGTGATAAATATATATATGTACACACACACATATATATATGTAGTAAAACATCAAATGTGCTTCCATCTTTAATGAAGAGATAGGTGCAAACAGGCAAATTATTGGTACCAGCATGTAAATAACAGCATTTCATTTACCAGAGATCAAGCCTGCAAAAATTCTCACACAAATCCATCAAGGATGAAGTCTGCAACTATTATAGTGATCAAATAAGTCTCCATAATTATTACTTTGCACTATCATACGCATTTCAAGAAACTTCTAGAAAGGTAGAAAAATTACTGATATACAGATTCAGGTAAATAATGACAAAGTATCACCTTTTTCATAAAAAGGAAAATAACTCTAAATTGGAGTCTTCATTCAGTGATTTCCCCCCTTACAAAGATCTAGCATGGAGGCTATATTTGCTCATACTGAGAATGCAAAAAATTTAGTTTCTGCAACTCTTGCACAATCAAGTAAAAGCAACCAGTCCTGGCCCAGCTCACACTTTCACTAAAGAAAGCTGAGGAATGGAGACTCGACCACATGGTAGTTAATAATCTGCAGGGTCTCCACATCCATCAATCAGAAGCAGACAAGACAAAAATCTCACCAGCCAAGTGGGTCCCCTGTGCTGGTAAAATGTCTGAATCTCCCTCAGAGTAAGACAGCAATGCTCCCTCTCCCAGCATTCCGCTGCCCCTGCTGGCTCTCTTTATCTCATCTGCTTGCACCAAAGATGCACTCAGAAATCAGTGCCCACCGCGGCTGGTGGGTGCTCATCTCTGTCCCCTCCCTTGCTGCCTAGCAGCCCCTCCACTGCCCATATTTCTGTCATCACCTGGTCCTCTGCTCATCTCTAGAGGACCTTCCATGCCAGCAGCTCTCCTCCCATGCTCCTCCTATATCTTTATGGCACAGGGCAAGAGGAGTGCCAGAAACAAGCAGTCTATAGAAGTCACTGATTTCTCCAACTGCTTTCTCCAGTTTTTTCTGGTGTATTTTTCTCCCCTTTTAGAGCTTTCTATTATCTCATGCTGATGATTTGGTTTCCGTATTTACTCTCTCACAAGGTGATTTTAATACTGGTATTTACCCCATTGGGTTTCCTGAGAAAATCTTGGCCCTCATGCTGGGCTGTGAATCGGTGCCAAAAACTGCGGGTAGCCGGGTGTGGTGGCACACACCTGTAACCTAAGCACCAGGAAGGCTAAGGCAGGAGGACCACGGCAGGTTCAGGGCCAGTCTGAGCTACCTAGGGAGACCCTGTCTCAAAACAAAACAAAAAAAAAAAAAAAGCTGCCTGGTGTTCTGTTTGTTTCTAGTCTGATCTACACAGTGCTACTGCCCCAGTGCTCACACATACTATATAAATGGAGAGATTAAAAAAATAAAGAAATGACACACTCACTGACTCCAAGCTTTTTTCCTTGACAGAAGCTTCCTCTAAGCATCACAGGTAAACTCAGGTAGGTGCTGAATTCATAACTAACTGACTACTTAGCAGGCCTACCCTTCTCAGTCTTAATTCAGGATTTCCACAATCTTGGTTAGCCTCATCCTCAAAGTTCACCCATACCTCATTTGGTACCTAGAGCACAGAGCGTTGGAAAAGACTAAACCAGCAATCCAGAAGCCTGAGTTTGAGCCCTGCCCCCTCTGTGGGCTTTGCTGAGTCACTAATATTTCTGCATTTAAGAACCTACAGAATGCCGGGATCCACCCAGAAATCATTTCTCAGTTTCCTACCGTTACAAATGTGAGTCTCAACCTTCCAAACAGGTCCAAATGGAAATGATGTAAACATACAAAGAAATGTAAATACTCCTGAAAGCAAATAGTGTCCTTAGTGGCCACTAACTATATTGAATCAATTAAACACTCCTAATCAGTAGAAAAACCATACTAATAGATACTAAGCCACATTAGCCTGCCTCAACCAAGAAAGAACAGTTTAGGAACCCATCGGGGGCTGGGAATATAGCTCACTGGCAGAGACTCCGCAAAATGGAGGACCACGCCTAAGAACAGCAGCTCAAATGATTGCCTCCACGTTTGCCCTGTCAACCCGCCCTCAACACACAGCTAAACAGCAGCATGGATTATAAACTCTCTCTCTGTCCCTCTCTCCCTCTCTCCCTCGCTCTCATTCCTCCTCCTCCTCCTCCTTCTTCTCTCTCTCTCTCTCTCTCTCTCTCTCTCTCTCTCTCTCTCTCACACACACACACACACACTCTCACACACACACTCTCAAATCACAAAATCTAAGCCCAATGACAAATACTAAAAATGTGTATATATCATAAACATTAACCTTGTTTTCTAAAATTCACATTCTGAATAGCCCATAATCTTTCATCAACCCCAAAAATAACTGATAAGCCAATCTTCGTGTAAAGCCATTAACAGATCCTGCTCTTCTGTCACCACGGTAATTTACAGAGGCTAATTTTAATCCTACCACTAAACCACTAAACCCATGACTCCACAGAATTGTCCCCAAGTTTATGTTGCTATGGGGAGCACTTTTACATTGGGAATCCACTTATTTACTAACAGTTACTTTTTTAAAGTTGCTTTTAGGAATGTGATCACACTTCTTGTCTCTAATTTTAAAAGTAAAAAGCCATTTCTGAAAAAGAAAGGCACTTACTTGAGCACCTGGGGTTGTACTGTCCTCATCACAATAACATTAATTTAAATTATGCCGGGTGTTACTCACAGGATTATCATCATTATGCTAATGGTCATGCTAAAGTCACAGAAAGCATTGAAATGATTCATCTAAATCTGGGGGGAATATGATTATCAATGAATGATGATATTTTCTCAAACTGACAGAAAAATGTTCTTTGTGTCACAGTAATGACATAAATTATGCATTGCCAAGGCAACGTGTGCCACACTGCCCAGAGTTCTTTGAGCACTACCTGGCCCCACCTCTCAGCGCACACAGGCCTGCCTTGGGGCCAACAGGTGACTGTGCATAAATTTGCTTACTTCTGTCCTTAGAACAAGAAAAACAATGTGATCACGGCTAAGAAGACTCATTCAACAAGAGAGAGGTATGCCACAGCCACTCAAGACACTAGAAAGGGAGGGGGAGCTGCTACATTAATAAGCTCCTAAGACACACCACAAGAAGCAGGGATTGTGAATCAAAGGCAAGTCTACCCCAAAACTGAAATCCAGCCTGTGTGACCAAAACATCCCCACAGTCGCAAGGTATGAGTGTAGAAAATTCTAGAACAGCAGCACAAAAGATCAGCGGAATTCTGAAATAGACTCTGCCTATCTGTTCATTGATTCATTCTCTCAGGGAGGAAAATAAGCTAAATCTTTAAGGGGGAAACCCTGTCATTTTTTAGCTACAGGATAAAAATCACCAGAATAACCAGGAACTAAACAGTAAATGTTTTTTGACCAGCTCAGCTTTTAGCCTAATCTGGAACCAGCCAATATCTTAACTGGTACTGTTTTCCTGAATTAACACAATCACTCAACACTTCAGGGCAAACTACTTCCCACCAAAATTACTTCAGGAAAAGAAAAACATGAAACTTGCTCAGTTCCCTTAAGTACCAGCTGAATAAGAAGCTGCTAAAGCCACAAATAACCTCCCTGCACAAATTTCAATGCATCATTGACTGTGCTAGATTTCAAAGAACATTCTCGAATGCTGAAATAAATCAATCCCTAAGCACAGCCCCTAGTCAGTTCGTGCAATATAGGTTAAGTAGTACCATATGGCAAAGACAGACACATGTGGTCCTTTGCTGAAACAAAGGACAAAAATTCCTAAACAAATATCCCTTGCTTTAACATGGTAAAAGCTGGATATCACAGAGGTTTCCAAATGCTAATGATACTGAAAAAATAATTTACTTCTCAGCCATTAACATACAAAACAAAACAAAAAACAAGAGTTTTAACACAATCTCAATTTTTAGAAGTCTCCCTGTGTGTCTTGAAAGCTGACACTGGTACTTAATCTATACACACTATCTCTTAAATGAGCAAGAAAATAGGAGGGCAGCTGTATGCAGAGGATGATGCTGACATCAGCAACTCCCTAGGGAGGGTGGGGGCGGGGAAGTCTACCTGTTTCTGGTGGAATAAAGCACCTGCTTAATTCTGCTTGGAAACAAAACATGCTCATCTCTCACCCCAGTTTCACAATCAGCTGAGGAACTGTCTGAACCTTACAATTACATACACTGCACATCTCTTCAACTAAACGTTCACTTTGTAACAGCTTGATTAAAATGCCTGACTCAAAAAGGAAAAAAAAATCAACAACAAAGAGAAAAAGACAAAATATCTCCCAGAATGAACACAGATTAGAAACAACAAAACATATCCATCCAAGGTTGCTGCTGCTCCTTGTATTCTATTTTATTTTATTTTATTTTATTTTATTTTTTGCTGCTGCTGCCTTTAGATAATTTTTTCCCTATTCTCCTGGGTTGTAGTTTGTTCATTACTTAACATATATTTACATGTTTGCTTTCTAAAAATAGTTGTAATCCTAATTACTCTGCTTTGTAATTTTCAGTACCATTTAGACTGAAGATGAAATGCCAGGGTGTTTTTTTTTTTTGGGGGGGGGACTACTTTTAAGGCATGTTGAGGGCCACAAAATTACACTTCCTCACCCTGCTAATGTCTGCAGAGGAAAGCACTTTAATCTACACACAAACCGGACAGCTTCACTCTGGCAGGGAAGGCCACAGCTGCTCAAGTCACGTGTGGCCAGATGCGGGGGCATGAAGAACACAGAGCAGACAGTTACGGCTGTAACTGCCAATTTTCACCAGTCCATGGGAAATACACTTCATCTACCTTAGCAGCAGGACAGAGGTCACATTCATGGCCCTTATGAATGTATCCTCCTCAATGCTACTTAAGTCATACTCCAAAATTACATCTCCTTGGAAAACAATTTATTTTAAAGTAAATATGCTTTTTAAGGACTTGAACAAGATATTCCAAATCCGTAATGACAATAATCTTTATTCTTCTTCCCATAAGGTTAAATTTTTTAATGAATTCTTCACAAATGGAAATTCTGAAAATGATTCCTTTCTTGAGATGAATTTGGGACAACTTTCCAAAATACCTGAAACGTCTAAGGGGACCATAGCTTGCTTCACTTGCTAAGGAGAACTCCCCACCCAACCTCCTAAGTGCCAGAGATGCTGCAGGAAGGGCGGTAATTCAGGGCAGAGGTCAACACTTCACTTTAAAAAAAAAAGTCCTACTCTCTGATCTCCAAACTCGCTTGTTCCAGAGCCCAAGGATTGGGCTTTAAGGTGGGTATTTCTACTCTGTGAGCTGCAAACACATCCAACTCAGGGCAGCCACACTACACTTCTAGACAGTAGATGGAAAGTCCCAGGGGGAGACGGGGAGAGAAACACAGCCTGCTCACCCCAGTTCAAAGGGCACCCAAACCACAGATTATCTCCCCCAGGTGCTGCTCCACAGTCCACTTTCACACCTACCTCCTGGACTCTCCATGTACCTCTCTCTGCCTGGAACACACAGCCACAGATTCCAACCACTACCCAACTTGACTTTGCAAGGACTCCACATCCTAAGGCTACAGCTCACAGAATGCAAATTCAAATGAGATGCAGGTCCCCAACACATTAGAAGGGTCACTCCCTGGCCCCATGAGCTAAACAGAGTAATGAAATTAGTCCTTTATGTTTCCATGTTAACAATTCTGGAAGCAAAGGTCAAAGGTGCACAGGGAAGGCCTTTCTGTACGATGGCAAGGAGCCAATAAACAAAACTTGAGGGGAGTACCAAGCGCAGGGGAGGCTCTGTGAGGGCTACACATTCAGTGGGAGGAGGGGTAATTGAACTTTTCCCACCAGTTCTAGAACTTCTGAGGGGGAGGGATAAGGCAGCAAAGAGATGCATTTTTGAAAAGGGTGATTATATTCTGAACAGCTTTATCTAAGCACTGAAATGTATAAACATTTGAAGCTAGTAAGACCTTTGCTTTTGAGGAAGGAATGTTACTTCCAGGTTCAAATACTGGTAAGGCTGACATCTCAAATAAATTTTAGTTTCTGCTTTGTTCTCTTAGATCTATTAATTAAAATGGGGTATGACCCACATCTATCACTGAGAAAACTGGATCTCTCCAGATAATTTTGGCCAATCAAAAATCAAAGAGCAAGTTGATACGTTTGTCTGGCACACTTAACAGCAACGCTTTCTTCAGTCAGAGAACTAGTTATATTATGAGCAAAATGCCACTTGTAATTAGATAATTAACATATGTTCTTTGGTCCTAAATTGAAAGTGGAATGAAAACCCAAACAGTGAAATGTCTCAAAGGTCTAAACAAGCATATTGCAAGAGGAAAGTGCACAGGCTGGGGCAGGCTCCCTCCTGCTGGACGTAATCAGCTTATATTTCAGTTTCCTATTTCTATGGCATTAAGGTATAATGCAGCTGAAACTCTAAACATAATCTCCAGTCAGACTTGAAGCCACACCCACAAAATGCTATTTCAAAGATTCCTTCTGATTAACTATGAACAAAACCCATACAGGAAAAAATTAAAAAAGAAATAAACTTCTACAGTGAAACTAGGAAGAAAAAAAAAAAAAAAAATACAGAGCCTGGAAAGAAGAATAGATACAAGCCCATAACAGCCCAATAAATTCAGTACTGGTTTTTCAAGACCCACCCATGGCTAAACTCTACTTATATTGTGAAGATGTATTATAATTTTTCTCCAATTGGAAAGACTAGAAGCTATCTATTAAGAGTACTCCTCACTTCAAAGTATTTTTTAAAGAATCTTTTTTTCCCTACATAATTGTTGGTAAGCTTAATCGCATCAAATGTTTCACTTAGGAAACTCAAATATCTCTTGATAGAAATCAGTAAGCTAAATGAAGTTAAAACTTTGGCTTGTGGACATAAAGTGGTTTTAGCACTGTGACCTGCTTTTTGGTTGGAGATAGGGGGCTGTTTTGTGTTTTAATCCCTCTCTCATTCTATTCATCCCTGAGACATCTTACAAAGTTAGAAATGCAGGGCTTTAGAATCCCAGGAAACTTTTTATTTCTAAATTTAGTTACCACTAAACACTGCCTCCAAATAACAGTATTAAAACACTGGTGATATAAGCTATACTCAGTATGTCAGCAGTTGTTATCAAGCACACATCCTAAAAAAAAAAAAAAAAAAAAAAAGTTCTTGGCCCAACAACAGTTTAGTATATATTGTGCCATTTGGGAAGACTACCGTGATAAAAGCTCTCAGAAACACAAACAAGCAAGTCTCCTTGTTCTCCATTCACTGTTGAAAACAGAGCTGCTACCAAGTAAACCATGCTGGTGTTTTGTTTCATTAAGGCTTGCTCCACAGTTTTGGTTAGCTTTATTACAGATAAGACGGGGATGCTATTTTTTTTTAGAATGTTAATGGGCCCTAAATGTTCCAGCATATTCAAATTAGCAACTGTAAGAAAACAAAATCCTACTGATGCACTAAGGAAACACACTAGCACCTTAATACATCAAAATTCTAAATTAATTATCAAAATGCATGTGAGTATTAGGACTAGTTTATTTGGAAGCCATTCAAGATGGCTATGGGGGTCACTTCTTGAAACTAAAGATGTCGCCACCCCCTGACTGACCCAACCACACACACCACTGCCACCAGGTTGAGCTCTACCTACTCCAATCTGACTGGGGGGTAGGGGGGATGGAAGTGTCCACGCACACCACGCACAATAGTGCTACGTGGTATATCCCATTTTGGCCAGTCTGTGTAAATAAAATTCAGGACTTTCGACGCCACGATTAGGGAATACAAGGGAAAATGAAAGAGGAACAAATAATAAAAAGAGCTTTTTTCTTTACAAGGCAGTAGCAAGTATCCTATCAAATAGCATACGAATGCCTAGTTCTTAAAGCAACATTCCTAAACCTAAACACTTCAATTATATTAAAAGTATGTTTTCAAACATAATCTTAGAAAGACCCTGGTGATGTGCTATCCACTTTGCTTGTACTCTGCTCAACTCACATCCATTTTTAAACCTCCCCTAGTCAAGATCCAATACTTAATGGCCGGTTCTGGGGAAATGCTTCTGTGCTGTATGTATAATTAAGGCCTCATCTGAAGTTCCTTCTGAGACTTTCTGGTTAAGTAGCACATAGTGGACTGGGGGGTCCTGGGGCCCCGTTCTTTGTTACAAATTGGACACCTCTGGAAGGCCCGACTCGGGCCCACGGCCACATCTGGGCTTTACAAACAGTCCACAAGACTACTCTGGCCTCCTACTTAACAACGAGGAAACTGGTCGGGTCCCATAGGAAGGTCACAACCAACACACTGCAGTCCCCGGCTGATATGCCCGCCCCAGGAGCCCACCGGCCTCTCCCGCCCCAAACCTGCCCCTTGCGGGACGCAGGACCCAACTCAGGTGTTTAAGACTTATGTAACCGTCCTCGGGGACCACGCCTTTCCCACCACCCAGCCTCCAGCAGAACAAAGTGAAGTTTAAAATAGAAACCAATTACCTGGCCTCCGCAGTGCCTCGGCCTCGCAACCCGGCCGCGCCGCGCGAGACCCCCCTCCCGCCGGCCCCGCCCCCTCCCCTCCCCCTCCCCCTCCCCCTGCGGGTCTCCCTCCTTCTCTCCCCCCCGCCCCCGCCAGGCAGCTCGGCCTCAGCCAGAGCGCGGCGGCCCCTCCCCCGCCCGCCCGCGCCCCAGGCCCGCACCGACCCCCTCTTTGTTACGGTACGAAGTTGGGCTGTGGGTCCTAGTCTCTTTCACTTCTTGGGTTACAGTGCAGGCGTGTGACGTCCGCTCCACATGACGGGGCCGGGGGGCCGACGCCGAGGGATGGGGGCGGGGGCCCGTCCCTCTCTCTCCGCCCCGCCCCCTGGAAGCCCAGCAACAAGCGGCCGCGCCCCCGCCCCGGGGCGGGCAGGTAGGTGCCCCGCCCCCAGCGCGAGCCGCCCCCGCCTGACCCCCCCTCCGCCGCGCCCACCCGCCCGGGATGCGAGACTGGGTGAGGAAGCAGTCAGAGCGCCGCATGCCCACTCCCCACGTTACGGGGAGGGACAATCGGCTGTCACCCCGGCCGGGGGATGGCGGAAACGGCCCGCGTGGGTGGAGAGGTGAGACTCGGACAGTACCTCTGGAACCGAACTGGATGGGGGTGGATTTGGTGTGGGTTGCTGGGGACCCTTGAGATGACCTCGGCGCGACCTGACACCCGCACACCCCTGTGTACACAAGGTCCTGCAGTGCCCACCTGCAGGGGTCCCCGGAGGGGGAGGGGACCGGTAGATCCTTAACCACATCATTGCATCACCACCAAGCCGAAGGGGACGAAGGCACAGCAACCCACGGGGCTCCCCTAGACACTGTATCGCCAGCATTTAAACAGGCGATTTGGTCCCGATCTGGTCCGCGCGTGTCCTAAAACGCGTGCTACACTAACCACCTTACTGCCGACCTTCCCAGGAAGTCGATGGAGATGAAGTTCTACAAAGCGTGGCGTGGCCCTTGACGCCACCTACGAATATGCGCATTGTGCGGGCCAGAGTGGCGAGGCGCCACGCTAAGTAGGGTGGGCACCAAACTTCTACTGGCTGCGATCACTTCGCGTTCTAGAATTTGCCACTGACTGAGTATCAACTTCCAGGGAGGAATTAAGTGTAAAGTTGGCAGGCTGCCCTCGGTTTTCTAGAGTTAACATCAGTTTCAACAATCCTCGTTCTTTACACATTTTACTCCCGGCCAGTGGGCTCCATAGCTTGCAGCCCAAACGCGCCAGGGCGCGCCTGCTGGGTAGGACTAAGGCGTAGGAAGCTGCTCTTTTCGATTCCCCAATTGCTTAGAAGCATAATCACAACGCTCCTGTTTTCTTCCCTTTCTGCAGGTTTCGACTTGAATCTGAAAATGCCTCTGATGCCCATTTTTCACTACAGGACACTCGGAGGGGGCAGGGTCTTCACATAAACTGCTGTGTGCACATCTTGCTGGACAGACTTGATAAAAGCGTGTCCACATTAACATCACAGACTTGTGTAAATGCAGGCGCCTGTGGATTAGCTGAGCTGGCTGGTGGGACTTAAGTATGTAGATACACGGACATATGCACACGCACGCGCGTACACACATACACACACACACACACACCAAATTACCTCCGGGATGGAGAAAACCGCTGCGGATTGGCTAGGAGAGCCGTCACTCAGACCCAGGAGGCAGGGAGACTTTGGAAAGCAGTTTCTTTTTTCCTCTCTCCTCTCTGCTGTTTCATATAATGATAAAACAACAACAGAGCTCTGAAAGTTAGTCATCTACACGGAGAGAGTTTGCCTTCTTAAAAGGGGAAGGGAGCGCATCAAACGAGACCCATTTAAATATATCATACTTCCACAATGGACGAAAAGGGAAATTAGCAGGCGGATGAGGGAGCTACAAGCGGGAGGAGGGGATCATCCGGGAGGGGTGGACGCAGGGTAGAGTTATTCTCAACACTCAAAAGAGACTTCGACCTCACACTGATTACGAAATCAAGAAATGTTTATCACAGGTCAGATCATAGCAAACTCTCGTCCCTAATTTTTGAACTCATTATTTTCATTTTATCATTTAAGCATGCGCTAGCAATCATGCTTCCTTAAGAAAGAACTGACCTATTTTTGGCTGGAGATAAACGACCATGTTAACAGATGTTAATCTTGTAATCTGTTTTTCCTGTAAGCACTTTACATACCAGGGTTTCGAGACCTTAAAAATAACATTTTTTCCAAAAAGACCTGACGTCACAATTAACTCCATGAAAAAAAAAAAAAAAAAAAAAAAAAAGCACACTCCCCCTCCAGTTTTCTTCCCCTGCAAGGATTTCAAAGACCTTAAATCTTTTTCACTTTATAAATGCTGATTTGTTCTGCCTCAACTCCCACAGGCTTTTATTTGCATTTCAAATTCCACAGGTTACACCAGTCGCCTTTTCAAAAAACGAAAACCAACAATGAGGCAGCAAATGGCTTTTTTGTGCATCTGGATTAAATAAGGCACAGAATGAATATATTTAAAAAGAGGGCTGAGCAAGTTGATGTCTGCACACCCGGAGACCAAGTGACTCTTTATCAGTAAGCCAGTGGAATGAGTAAGACACAAGCACAGCCCCAGAGCTCCTGGGCTGATCCCGGTCGGGTCCGGGAAGCTTATTAACGCTGGTAATAAATGAGGCTGACTTACAGACCCACATTTTTCGGGTAAAACCCCTATTCTTTAGGGTCCCTAATTGCAGAGATCCACTGGCTTCTTGGCTCACAATGCCTGGTCGTCACCGCACACCAACTGTCCTCCATAAATCTCTGGTTTAAATACCCCACTCAGCTGGGTTTTAAACTTATTCATACAAAGTTTCTTTAAAACTTGACGAGGCGGTTTTATCTAAATATTGATCGTAACTATTCAATCTGTAAGCACTCCCTGGAAATGGCAGAGGCGCCATTCCAACCCCCACCCCAGCCGGCAAACACCCCACTGCATTCTTTTCTTTTATACACCCGAGTGTGTGTGTGTGTAACATATATACACATACGTATACTGTCATCAATACTGCCCCCACCCCAACACTGTAGTGACCCCAGCAAGAATGGGTGCATCTCGGAGGGGTCGCTGCCGTCCAGACCCCCACCCAACTCTGAGTCACTTAGAGAACCCAGCCCCTGCCCTGCCCCCACCTATCCCAAACTTCCCTTCCCAAACCTCACTTATTTAATGTTGGGGTCACTCTAAACCTCTGGACTCATGGGCAGTCACCCTGGGAGAGGATAGCAAGGATCCCCCCACCTACACAAGCAAATACACCCCCTAGGGCAGCAGCTCTCGGTGCCCACAGACATCGATCCCATCAGCCAAACCCTTAATAATTGAAGCGGCTCTTCGGGCCCCGCAGCCCATCACCCACCTTCATTAGCCGGAGCGTTTTACTTTAAAGTAAGGCAATTTGCTCTTTGTCTCCTAATGGATAGAAAGCGCATCCGAGCTCCCCTCCTCCCGCGACGCCTTTGACGAAGTGTACAAAGCCAGAGCCTCTTCCGTGCTCCCACCCCGGCCCCCACCCCGCCCATACACTGCGGTAAAAAACCACCTCCAGGGTGCTCGCCCCGCCGCCCTAAGTTGTACCTTCCCCTCTCCTGGAATTGCAGTGCAAGGCAACTACCAACAGGGAAAGCCAAATCGCCCTCCCAGCACAAGAGGAGTCCCTCTGCGGCGCGCCCCCGCCCCATGGCTCACATCACGGTCCTAGGCACGTCGAGGCCACCTAGCCCTCCCGCCCCCACCTGCCCTCGGGTCCCTCAGCACCCCCGCCCCGCGGCCCCTACCTTTGAGGGGTGGTGGCGAACCCGGGGTGGAGGACGCACAAGCTCCGCGCATCTGAAGGTGAAGGCGAGCGCCCGGGGCGAGGAGCCGAGCGCTGCACTACACCGACCGCGCCAGCTGCGCCCAGGAGCGGGGGACGCGCAAGGACGCGCGGGGTCCGCTACGCACCCGGCCCACTCCCCACGTCGCCCGCGCGCGCCCTGGACGCACCCGCCCGGTGGGGGTCCGGGAGCCAGCCCAGATCCCAGGGCTGCGCGGTAGGAGGAAGGGGCCCGGCTCCCGCGGCCCAACGCAGGCCCTAGGCTTCCCCCAGCCGGGGAATGGTCTGCCCTGTAGGAAACGCACACGCTCCACTATTGTCTCATCAGCGCAAAGTTCTGCCACACTGCAGAGAAAGTCTGGAAGCTCGCGATGACTCAGCCTCGGATAATCCTTCCCCTAATAGCACTGAATCATGAGTCGGGAGGCTAGTGGTCGCCCCTTCTTCCCAAGGTGTCTGGCTGCTACCTGAAGTCTGTTCCTGGACACTGTTAATACGCGCACGCACATACACACGCTCCGATACGTGCAGACGTGCTCGGGATGCAGGTCCTGCCTGCTCAGGAACCGGAGCACTGAGATCCTCTCGAGGGTCCCTGAGGCAAACGCGTTCATTCAACTTCTAGGAGCATTTTGGGGAGTTGGGATGGAGTGCCAGTCCCGGAAGTCTTGAATCCAGAGCCTTTCCAGAGCGCGCTGGAAAGACTGAACTACTACTGGTCAAAGTGGAGTTTGAACTCAATTGTCACCGGTGGCGTTTACTTGTACCCTTGAAAGTTCCACTCATTTTGCTTTTGTTCTCTAAACTTCATTTCTTCACCTCCACTGCTCTGCAGGTCGCGAATCGTTGCAATAAACTGAGTATGGAAATAGAAATCTTAGTTTAACTCCAGAAGCTGTCCGGGTATTTGGCAGGGAGGGGTAGGGTCGAAAGAAGAGAGTTAGAACGAGAGGGGTGGAGGAAGGGACTGGGGAGCGCGCCCCACGATCCGCGGTGACGTAGGCCAGGGGAGCGGTGGCCTGCAAAGGGGCAATGCTATCTGCTTCTACCAGGCTTTTAGCCATATTGTTCGGCTTTTCCGCGTAATATCTCTGCAGTGGAGACGAATTCCGGCCCAGGCCCCCAACGTGGCTCTGAAGAACGATCGGGGCCACGCTCCGGGTGTTACCTTTTGCAGAGGCATTCTCTGTGCCCAGCACTCTCCTCGTGTGCCTCCTCCCCGACGCCCCCCCACCCCGGCCACCACCTAATGTCACTGATAACTGAAACTCCTGCACCGAAGGAGCTGCAAAGGGCGGTGCTTGTGCCCTGGCAGAGCTGGCAATCGGGCGCGGGGCCATTCCTCCTGTGAGCGAGATGTTGTCGTGTTTATGTGTGTGTGTTGGCGGAGGAGGAGGGCAGAACGGGAGGAAGAGGGTGAGGAAGGATACACTAGACATAAAATTTAAGCCCCGGGTGATGAATGATCGGCACTAATTTGCAAAGCAAGCTTGTTGAGGGTCATGGACAATTGTTGCTGATTTCAGCCTGCATGCCTAAGTGTGATTCACAGAAAAGTATTGAAATGCCCACAATTCACTACAATACACAATGAAAAGTCACCAAAAAAGTATCCCCCATTCAACTAATACCATAAATAACATCCAAAGACATCATATTTGTGCCTGCGTAACTCCAAAATAAATTTAAAGTAGTATACAGCTTTTAGTAGTGTTTTGAAACAGATCTGAGAAGATGGAATAAATATTATTCATCTGCATTTTTGGTTCTAATTTCAGACTAGTGTCGCACTAATAATTTCCATGTGTTGTAAATTGACAAGTTAGATCAGTGAACACTAAAGAGAACTTCCAGACTTCTACACATAAAATTGTAAAATTTTCTTGATTTACCTCCTTTTTTCAACGATGCTTAGGGGTCCTCTTTTAAATCACCCACATGTGATTTCACTCAGGGCTTGGTCTGTCTACAATAATATTGTGCTTTTAAACAATTTCCTTTCTTCCACATTTCTCTACCATGCACACAAAATCTGAGAACATAATTTGATAGACTACAATAGCCTAATTCTGGTGCCAGTGTGGCAAACCCAAGACAGGGCAGCTGGAGGGCCCACATCGCTTCATCACCACGTTGAGTTGTATTGATATTGATTGTAGACAGAGTTACTGGTCTTTGTCAATGCACCATGATTAGCTTATTCTACACACCAAAAAGTATGAAAATTAAATATTCAGTAAGCGCTCCCATACTACTCTTTTTTCTTCACATGCTGCTCCTATCATTATATTTAGCTTTGTCAACATTCCAACTGTTTTTAGGACAGTATTTCTACACATTACATAAGCCCTTGGGATTCCCTCGTTGTGGGTCTCTATTTTGAAACTTTTAGGCAAATTACAATTTGCAAGCAGAACAAAATCAACAGTATAATGGTTGACCTTTGGGTATTTATAACTACAAAACAATCAGTAATTCTGATAGATAAAATAGATGGGGAGGAAAACATTTGTTTTCCCTTACTATTGTCTAATGAATTATTTTCTTCAGCATTTAGAACTCTGCTCTTTCCAGTAACTTGATAATAGTGTTCTATGATGGGGGTGTTCAGTAAGAAGGGTTCTCAGGTACTCCAGTGAATAGCTAAGAGTAAAAATCAAACAAAAACAAAAGAACCTTCCCTCATCCCCATCTTTTCTGTATGAAAGTGTAAACTGAAACTAGCTACAGCATGAACTCCCAGTCAAACTAAAAGAAATATATTAATGTATACTGACAAATTTAAGTGTGATGACTAGGTAGTTTAATACACTGCTTATTAGTAAATATTTTATATTATTTTTAAATATCTATTTATTTATTTATTTATTTATTGCAGTACCAGAGATCAAACTTGGGACCTTGCCCTTGCCAAGCAGGCGCTTATGTGGTTAAGCTATCTTCCCAGCCCCTTTATATTAATTCTATCTGTGATTTTTTTTTTTCTTTTTCTTTTTGGGACAGGGTCTCACTGTGCAGTTCAGGCTGGCTTTGAGCTCACTTTTGTAGCCCAGGCTGGTCTCAAACTCACAACGATCCTCCTGCCTCAGCCTCCCAAGTGCTGGGATTACAGATGTGAGCCACCACACCTGGCTCTATCTGTGAATTAATTAGGATTTTCTAAATTATATCTAAGAAAGGAGAATGGCATTGTGTGCTAAGTCAAGGAGCAATCTTTTGCTTTCTGAACTCACATTTACAAATTTCATAGGGCATTACAGATAACTCTGATAAAGTATTGTGTGTTGTACATGGCAGTGGGTAATGTTACATATGGAAATGAGCTAATCACTTATATTCCAAAAATAGTACCCTAAACATGAACTTGCTGTTCTTTCCTGAAATCTTTTCTTGGGGCTTGAACTCAGAGAATGGTTTATAGTGAGACTCTGGAGGGTAAAAAAAAAAAAAAGAAACAGAATATAGAAAAAGGGAAGTGTAGTACATCCATTTGAGTGAGTTGATTTAAAATTTAACACATGCTAATCCTGTTAGAGGATGGCAGCAAAGTTGTGATTATATTTTATAGATTCATCCATGAAGTGGCTTCAGCCTCCTTGATATTAGTTCATAAAATACTTTTAATCCTGGTCTCCAACTGTCTGAATTCTGTTTCTTAAATTTTCACTGTATTGAAAGTGATGAGTACTCTGGTAATGGAATAGGTGGTACACATTTTTTACACACACACACACACACACACACAGAGAATCACCTCTAAGAGGACCTACACCCATATGCTGCCATGTTTACACTAGGAAAACTTCTTACTGAAAAGCCTTCTCTTATGTAGCTACTTATGCACAGGATAATTTAAAGTCAAACTGGCTATAATTTACATTGCTCAATCCCCAGGGGACTCTTCATGTTCTTTCAAACACTTGTGAAAATGTGTTCATCTCTATGCCATATCCCAGTCTGAAGATACCTAGAGTCTGTGCAAATGTACCCATTTTATTTGACAGAGCATGTCTTACTCGTTTTTTTCCTATGGTGAAAATCTTGAGAATTTTCTCAGGAAATCAGCATTTTTAACAATCTGTTCTTGTTTTCTAGTGGGGGCAGGAGGGCTTTCACATTAACCTATCCACTATTCTTATTGTAATACAGACATTGTTGTACTCGTTTTGTTGTGCATATTTTGAGCAACAACAAAGATTATATTAACAAATAATATGGTACACCCTAGAGTTACCATAGATTTCCATCTAAGGCAAAGTATTATAGAAAATATATCAGCAGTTTAAGCAATGATAGTCACATTTTCTCACCATTTGCAGTCTTTGGTAACTACATCAGGACTTCACAGCAGGTAAACGACCCTTAAATCTGTTCTTAATTTCAACTCAAGTAAAAGACTCTTGGCAACAGCTGGTTTCAGAATAGCCGATACAGAATTCCACAGATGTGGTTCATAATAGTTTGAAGAATAAAAGGAACTAGGCCACAGAGCAGAATTAATTTAAGGAAAGACAAATTCAATAAGGATTCATCTTTTGAAAGATTTCCCATGTTCAGGAAAAGAGGAACCAGTTTTCCTTATTACTTTTTCTCCTACAATATGTTAATTATTCAGCAGACAAGTTGTGACCTATTAACACTACACATTATTACAACAGCAAAACCATTGACTTTCTCAGCACCCAAATCTCATTATGTCCCGCCATGCATAACTGATTACATGTGCACATTTAGGCAAACTTTTCTAACAGAACCAAAAATAAAATAGGGGAACTAGCAACATCTCTTTCACAGAGGGTCAGGTAGGTACGCTTGTAATGAAACCAAGTAAGGAAGAAATGCATAAGGGCCTTTTCCTGAGATGTCACTTGACATATTAGCAGTCCTTTGATCATTTAAAGAGAACGGAGAGGATTCAGTGGAGTTAGAACAACACAGAAAGTGATCAGGACATGGATGAGTTGTCATAATTAGGGAGTCAAGGCGTTTTGCTGATGGAAAAGCTAGGTACCCTGGAAGAGACTTTTAATGTACAAAACAATATTAAACATTTTGACTGTTCTTAAGTGAGCAATCTTCCAGCCATAGGTATAGCCACAAAACTGTGTAACTATCTTCACTATCCCTACCCCAAACTTCTACATCATTACCAGTAAAACCTCTGTTCCACACCCATGAGATAATGCTTCCCTGATCTTCTCTCATCCCTGGCATCCTAACCCTGGCATCCACCATTCTCTTGGCATCTATGAATTTGACTGTTTAGGAACCTTCCTTCCAAATGACCCAATGTCATTTCACTGAGCATAATGTTTTTCAAGTACATTTCTGTTGTGACATGTAACTAGATATAATTTTGCCTCCTTTAAAAAAGAGGTGAGCTGGGGAAGTGGCTCAGTGTTAGTTTCCATGTACTAGAATATACACAAAGTGCTAGAGTACATAGAAAGGCCTTAACTTCTACCACCAGCACCTCAAGAAGAAAACTATTAATGAAATTACTATACTTTTGCCAAAACAAATTCCTCAAGAATTTTTCTTTTGTTACATATAATGATTGATTTCTTTGTCAAGCTGTTTTCATTTGCCTTTGCCCACCTCATAAGGTGCAGGAGAACTCTGACAGAGAACCCCAACTTGGAGAGTTTGTCTCTGGAGACTGATATAGGCAGGTTGTGCAAAGGCCTTCCGTGTTAGAATGGTGCTTCTGGGAACCCCAAACAGTTGTTACAGGGTCTCACTAATCATCCTGTTTTCAGCCTCCCCAGTGCTGGGACTACAGGCGTGCACCACCATATCCAATCTTGGTGGCTGGCTCAGCACTCCCAGGGCTGGGGCCTGTGCAGCACGTGGTGTGGGGGATGGAACCCCAGTCCCTGTGCAGGCCTAAACAGGCACTTAGTCCACTGAGCTCTTTTTGGCCCTAAATCAAAGATATTGAGTTAAGCTTTTTGGGGAAAGTGAAAGTTTTGTAAAGAAATAAATGATTTTCTATCTAATCAAGTCACTAATTTCATGGATTCTTATGATCTGAGTCCCTTGGTTTTCATCACAGCATTATGAGACAAGTGGGAAATGTAGGGAATTAATAGGAAATCATTAAAACATTATTTTACATACTGAAACTATGAAGTATTTCGCACAGTCATCATTAAAGACCGCCATAACAAAAGCTTAACAGTTTTTAAATCTTAATGTTTTCATAACTATGCATTTATTTTCCTACAGTATTATTTTAAGCCAAGCACAAGATCAAGTGCTAATCTAAAAACCAGAATTTGTTGTATGCTTATTGAGTAAAGAGTCCCTACAAGAGCTGGCATTTCATGTAATTACCATATCACAGCCACCAATAAGAAAGGCACCACCATTATCCCATTTGACATATGAGAAAGGAGAGGCTCAAAAAGGTTAAACAGCAGCCCAGGCCACAACACTAACCCTTCAAATCAGCCATAGCACCACAGCTTGCTGTTGTAATGATCATTTTGGAGATGGACAAACCCAGAGCTGTATTTTTTCACAACTGTTTTAGAAACTACTCAGGATTACCCTATCAGTTCTCACTCTGGTTGTTGATCATGTGCCCTGATGTAAGTTATATAATGTCTTTTGGTTCTCAATGTACCACCACTCTGGCTTGTATCACTTATAACAAGCACTGTTGACTTTCTGTACACCTGATGCAAGTTATGTATTTCTGCAGGTAGAGAATTACAGTAGCTGGTAGAGGACATATCTATGGAAGGGTTGTTTTTTGTTTGGTTGTTTCATTTAGTTTCTCAAATGATTTGAGAAGGATTTTTTTTTTTTCTTTTTCTTTTTATGGCTGGGTCAGGCTGCCTTAAGGGTGGGTCTTATGTGGAATATGGAGGTGGGGATCTAACTGCAATCTCTCACGCCAACTGAGTTTGCCCAAGCATACACTTTAAGCAAGGTAAGACCCCCTCTCAAATGATTTGAACTGGCTTTTTAAAGTAGGTAATATGCAAACAAGTTGCAAAGCATGAGAGGAATTACGTCAAGAAAAGTGAGTAAAGAAAACTAATGTACTAAGATCAATTTAAGCTGGTCCAAGTTAGCATAAGCACATATGGATATGTGTAGAATCATTCCATGGATTGACAGGTGGTAGAGTTTTCCTCTGAGCTTCCTGGCACCCAAAGCAAAGAGGAAAGAACTATTCTTTATAAAATTTATGTTATTTATGCAATGAGAATGTAATGGATTAGCTAGTGATATACCTCAGCAGCAGAGTGCCTGCCTGGCAAGCATGAGGTCCTGAGTTTCTTGATAAAGAAAGAAAAGAGAATGTAATGAACTATATTCCTAATAATGCTAAAAGGAGAAAAAAAAATCTGGCTGCTCTTTATTATAAGTTTGGTGGCAAAACAATGAACCTACAATTCAGTAAGAATTTATGCTAATTATGTTATCTATCTCTTAGAGTTATCAAGAACAAGAAAAACAATGTGGAAAGCCACTTAAATTATCTTCATGGCTTATCATTTTAAGCAAATGGAAAATTTTACACTACAGATTCTCTTCCACTCCACGTGGTCACCAATGTAATCAGTGTTGTAAAATTACGTGTTCACTGAAGCTGCTTGAAAATACCTGAAGGCAGAAGAGTGCTTGCCCATGTCTTGCTCACACTTTGAGGTCGGCATCACTTATGAGTCATTGCTTTTGCCTATGCAGTCTTCAGTGACATCATCGGTATGCCTTTGTCCAGCAACATGTCAGATTCATGTCGTCGAACACAACTGCTTCCCCTGAGACACCGTAGGGATGTGTCTGTTATGGTGAAGCATGTCACTCCCTACAGGAGCCCTGTCCTTGTGGTCCCTGGGGGCCGTCAGGAACTCTGGACTGAGCTCTGCTTTCCATGAGAAATCACCAGCCTCGAGTATCTGTTTCCAGAATGAGTGAACACTTTGCTTTCCTCTTCTAGATTCCAAATCTGACCAACCCATGCCTCTGTAACAAGGGAGGCCTCTGATAGGCTCTTGGGTTTATAGAAATTTCTCAGTTATATAGATCTCAAGGCATTTTAGTAACCTGTTGCCTGTGCCTGGACAAACACTCCTTATTCCATACAGCTTAAGTGCTTTGGCTTCTAGAAAACCTTTATGTAAAATACAGAAAAGATGTGTTACACTTGGAGTTACAGTACAATGCAATCATCCATTTAGTACCCAACTCTGCTCAGACGAAGTTCATGGATGGATTGATAAACTTATAAAGGCGAGAGACCCCAAAGAGAGGAGGCTGCCACTCACATAGTCTCTGTGTGGTGTGGGGCAGGCCCCTGCCAAAGTGAGAAACAAGAGGAAGGTGGTCTTTGCCCTCTAGTTTGCCTTTGAGTTATATATAATACCTCTGAAAATTTAGGTACTGGTAGAAGTGAAAAGGGATCCTGAAAATCAAGTGATTTTCTGTTTGTCCCTTTTTTTCTAGAAGATAAATTGCCCTGCACTTACAGGGTGTAAAAGCACTGTTTGACTTTCCTACCCATCCCCCAGCACTTTTTAATTTCAACTGAGCTGATCCATTTGTTCACATTGGGCCTTCACCTAAATGGAACATAGAGGTAACTTTTAGGCAAACTGATGATAAACTTTAATTTTTTTTAAATTTATTTATTTTTATTCTTGTTTCAGAACCTTTGTTTGTTTATTCACTCATTTTTATGGCCAGCTCAGCCCAGGGCTGGCGCAGCATGTGGTGCCTGGATCGGATAGAACTGCGGTCCCTGAAGCCTCCCAAGCTTCCCCAAGCAGGCGCTTTAGACCACTGAGCCATCCCACCAGGCCCCCAATAAACTTTAATTTTAAATATTGTATCTTTCAAAGTTATTTCAAATTTATTTTATTTTATGTATTGTCTTTTTGAGACAGCATCTCAATATACAGCTCAGACTAGACTTGAGCTCATTTTATAGCCCAAGCTGGTCTCAAATTCACATTAATTGTCCTGCCTCAGCCTCCCAAGTTCTGGGATTACAGGCATGAGCCACCATGCCTGGCTTATTTAATTTCATTTTATTTGCAATGCTGAGGATTGACTCCTTGGCCTTGCTAGGCAAATGTTCTGTCATGGAACTATAATCTTAGGTCTAAGAAACCTTTTTGTGGTATCTTGATTATACTAAAATTTTCAACTATGGAAAATATTTCTTTGTTTTTGTTTTGTGTTGGTTTGTTTTTTGGAAGATATTTCTTTGAAACAACATAAAAACATCATATTTACAAATTAAAAAGAAGGGAAAAATCCATATTTGTGAAGTATCACATAAGTCCCTTTTAACCTGCTCACTCTTTTCTTTTCTTTTTTTGAATTTTTTATTTTATGTATTTATTTTTTTCTTATTTCAGAACCTTTGTTTGTTTATTCACTCATGTTTATGGCCAGCTCAGCCCACCCCGAGGGCAGGGCTGGCACAGCATGTGGTGCCAGGGATCGAACTGCGGTCCCTGCAGCCGCCCAAGCTTTCCCAAGCAGGCGCTTTAGACCACTGAGCCATCCTGCTGGGCCCCTGCTCACTCTTTTCAATGCCAGAAATTTTCACCTTAATTTTAAAATACAATCCTATGGTCACACATATCACTATATTAAAGTTTTTGATAAAATTTCCTTTCAATACCTAAATCACAAGAATTTTAAAAACTGTGTTCTATAAGACCAAGGGCTGGGGCCTGGCGGGATGGCTCAGTGGTCTAAAGCACCTGTTTGGGAAAGTTTGGGTGGCTTCAGGGACCGTGGTTCGATCCCCAGCACCACATGCTGTGCCAGCCCTGCCCTCAGGGTGGGCTGAGCCAGCCATAAAAATGAGTGAATAAACAAACAAAGGCTCTGAAACAATAAAATAAAAATTATAAAAAAAAGACCAAGGGCAACATAATTTCCATTTAATAAAACATTTCTCCCTTCATTATATATTGCTGTGCAGCACTTTATCCTTCCTTGCTGTCCACAGTTAGAGCAGAGTTGATGGCACAAACAGCCTATTGATTTCAGTGTCCTCCACTCTGCTGTAGATATGATCAGCGAAGAGTGAAGCAAATGCTGAACATCTGCATGAGGGAATGGAACTGCAGCTTGGAACTGTAGGCCTTCTGCAGTGGCTTGGCCACTGGCCCAGCCTATGCTGTCTTGGGGAGGTGGGGTCACCACCTCTAGAAGGCAGAGCCTGGTGAGAGGAAGTCATGTCACTGGGAGTGCCCTGGTCTCTTCCTCTTTGTCACCTCCTGAGTACCATGGGTAAGCAGCGTCTTCTACCACATACACCCACCATTATGTGCTTTCTTGCCACATGCCCAAAAGTAATAAGGCCAACTGACCTCAAGGGGAAGTACCCAAAAACAGAGAAAAAAAAAAATCCTTTCTCTTTTGAAATTTATTATTTCAAACATTTGTTAGCAGTCAAAACCTGACTAATGGAGTGTAAAATGTTTGTTTATCTAAGGCACTGAGAAAAAAATATAGAAACCTGTTAAAAATCAAGTTCTAAGGGAGAAGCTATAGATAGATAGATAGATAGATAGATAGATATCTTTATATCTATGTCTATCTATGTCTATATCTATCTATCTATATCTATATCTATCTATCTATATCTATATCTATCTATATCTATATCTATATCTATATCTATATCTATATCTATATCTATATCTATATCTATATATATATATATATCTTTAGGCAAAGGGTCTACAGGGTATTCTGGGTCTCACTACTAGATCAGACTCATAGTGATCCACCTGTTTACAGCTTCCCAAGGGCAGGAGCAGGATTACAGGCACACACCACCATGCCAGTCTCCACTGCCATCTCAGTGTACCCTGGGGGCAGGGCCAGCAGGGCAGGCCTAGGAATCAAACCCCTGGCCCCTGCACCTGCTTGTATCAAAAGTTATTTTAGGGTTTAAAGTGTTGCTCAGTGACCCCACCAGCTGCAAATATTAAAACAACATTTCAAAATGTGATGGATGTCTACATCAGGGTAGAGTTAGAGTTATAAAGCTCACATTTACTTCCATTGTGTACAGAGATAGCCATTTTTCTAACTCAAATATAGTATGTAGACAACTCCATAGATGGGAAAGGCAAGGACACTTATTTATAGGTGATGCTTGCAAGAAATAGACAGTAAGGTAAGGACATTATGACACTTTCTAAATACCCTGATGAAGTAGACACTGAGAAATTTTGTGTGTTTGTTTATGTATTTATTATGTATTTGATTCTTGCAAGGTCTCACCACTCAGCTTGGGCTCATGGTGATCCTCCTGCTTTCAGCCTCCCCAGCACTGGGATTACAGGTGTGCACCACTAAGCCTGCACTCTGGCTGGCTCAGCATGTGATGCCAGGGATTGAACTGTGGTCCCTAAACTTTGCCTAAGCATGACTAAGCAGGTGCTTTAGTCCACCAAGCTCTCTCACTGACCCTCAATATTGAGAAAATTTAATGTGGAGTCTCAAACCAACATTTTTTCACATAATTGAACACTGACAACTAGCCAGTTTGTGATAATTTCCAGGCAGACTCAACTCTACCTACCAATCCATTGTATACATGATGACAATTTCAACATCCTTCAAGTAATACTTGATGTCAAGCAATATTTAGGAGACCAAGGAAGAACTATTCAAAATGTCAGTAACACTGCAGTTCATATAGCCTGGAATGCTAGTTTAGACTTAGTCACAGCACTTGACATTGCCACATGATAATATTAAACACACTTGATGAACACAGAGCAAGCCTGGATACTTATTGAATTCATATTGCCTTTGAGGTATCATGCTGGCCCTTGTCCCCATCAGTGAGATCACTGTCTCCACTACAAGAAGGTCACAGAGACATCACCCCATGCACTGATGCTTAACTGTTTCCCATCTCGACTAGAAGCTCATGCATGTTTCCCATGTCACTCTGCCCCTGCCCTTGTCATTGTGCCTGGCAAGTATCACAAAACTCTAAGCTCATCCTGATTGGCATCCAGCCTTGATGTGGAAGCCCAGTCCATAAAAGTGGAGTCAAAATGGTGGTCTCACTCTTCTCACCTGTGTTTGCCTTAGGTAATTTCAAATTCTGGTACTAGGACACAAGGGCACTGGCTTGAGTGGGAGAGGAGGCCCCAAATGAGGGGTCATTCTTGGGATAGAAAAATCTAAGCTAAAGACTGTTCTCTGGCTTTTCCCAAAGGGCCTTCACCGGGACAGCAGCGGTAGTTTAATAACAACCATGATAGGGGGTGTATTTTACCCTACAGCAAAGGGCCTGAGGCAGAAGAAGATAGGAAAAAGAAGTGGGCAGAAAGCC
Source organism: Myocastor coypus (assembly GCA_004027025.1). Classification (NCBI taxonomy): domain Eukaryota; kingdom Metazoa; phylum Chordata; class Mammalia; order Rodentia; family Myocastoridae; genus Myocastor; species Myocastor coypus. The sequence goes on from PVJA010015607.1 coordinate 41,738, forward strand.
ACTCCTTCCACCAGCTTAGAGTAGATGCCTTCCTTGGACTTCAGTAAACTCCCCTTTTCATGCTTGCCATTTGATTCTGGGATTTCAATTTCTTTTTGTTGAAGGCCAACTAAATGTGTCTTGAAGCAGCTGTTTGCTTTCCAGCCCACCCCACCCCCACCCCCCCGCCAACCTGGGAGAGCAGTGAGTGGCAGAGCCCGCAATCACAGAAAGCAGCATCCAGTGGGCGAGAGCCGAAGCCAGAGCCCAAAAGGTCCTCGTGGCTACAGAAACAGGATGGGCTGCTGGCAGCCACCGGCAAGCTTTACACAGGAAAATGCAGAATCAGAGATGTTCTGAGATATGATTCTGGCTTCAAGAAATGAGAGGCTTGGTGGCAGAGAAATGAACCAAGAATTACTGAGACTGAAGGTAGAAATCCTGAGATGTCTCACAGGTGGGTGGGGAAAGAGATGCCTCTATGACCAATCTAAGGAAGCACAAGGGAACACAGCCAAGAGTGCTTCTGGAGGCAAGATCAAATTCTGGCACTTGGACAGATGAGTCAGGGGAAAAGTCCACTGGGGAGGGAACAAGTGGTCTTACACTGCGGGAAGGACTGGGGCTGTGGAGCACAGAGCTGCTGCTGAATTCACCAAGAGGAATTTTCAAGCTAGCCTTTGAGATAAACTGAGGTAGCCAGATTGCCACGATGGAGAAAGAGGCTGGCAGCCAGATGGGCCCACTCTGAGACTCATACTTGGGAAGGTTCTGGAGAGAAAGCAGAGGTATTCCCGTTAATGTTTGGTGTCCTGAAATGAGGGGAGGTGTGAGCCTGTTTAGAACTGTTGCCAAGGCTTGGAAAGAGGCGAAAAGGACAGATACTTTTGCAGAATGCAGATGACACTGCAAGTGGTCCCAAGACTGCTAGGATGCCACACTCCCTGCTCCTGGGAAGGTGGGAGGGGGGGACCTCTTGGCCATGTGGTCTGTGTTTTCCATAATTTGCATGTTGAAACAATTGACAATTTGAAGGCATCAAGAGCAGGGGTAGGTGATTAGGTGATAAAGCTGTGGTCTAAAGGGTGGAATTGGGGAGCAACCTGCTTTGTTTTGCTCTTCCACCATGTGAGGACCCAGCATTCTTTCCTGTTGCCTTTCTATCTCCTCTGCCTCTAGATCTCAGCAAGATGTCCCTTACTAGACACTAAATGCATTGCCTTCATCTTGCACACTGCAGCCGGCAGAGCTGTGAGAAGTAGATGCCTGTTGTCTAGAAATTACTCAGTCTGTGATATTTTATTAGTAGCACACACAGACTAAAACAGCCTACAACCTACAAATATGTCTCTCCTCCAGGTACAGGCAGCAGACCAGCTGGGGGAGTGGAGCTGTGAGTGGAAGCCAGTACCCCTGGCGCGAACAGGCACCAGGTCTTGATTGAAAGGCTTAGGCAGAGCATTCTGGAGCCCAGCTGGCCTCAAGGCTGGTCAGGGACCTGTCCTAGCAATTCTGCTTCTTTCCCTTCAGGCCCCAGAACTATCCTGGGTATATTTCTCCACTATCATCCCGACTGAGGTCTCCTGTGTTGAAAACGGAAATCCCTCCCCACATGCTGTGAGAAGCCCATGGCTCCCTGTCACCAGTCCTGTTTGACCAGCCTCAAGGCCTGGAATTCTTCTAAACCTCAGCCAACAGAAAATTGGAAAAGAAATAGTATTGTATTTTTCAAAATAAAAAAAGGGTAGATGAAGCAGAGGTGAGGAAAGGAATCAGAAGAGAGCCCGCAACACCAAGTCACCTCTACAATCCCCTATTTCAGAAATTGTCCTATTGGTGACATTTGATTTTGGAGGGAATTAATAATAGCCAATGTAAAAAGCTCACAACTCAGTCATGGAAGATGAGAAACCACGTTAAAAGATAAGCAGTGCAGTTGAAGGGAGGCTGGAGAATGGGAAAAAAAAAGAATCAAGTTATATCATGAACAGGTAGGTATGCATTCCTACGATGAATGTGACCATTATGCAGATGTAAAATGTATCAATAGACATAATAATTTTATAAAAATATAAACAAAGCGGGGGCTGGCAGGATGGCTCAGCAGTCTAAAGCACCTGCTTAGGCAGCCACAGGGACCACAGTTTGATCCCCAGCACCACATGCTGTGCCAGCCCTGCCCTCAGGGCAGGCTGAGCCGGCCATACAAATAAATAAATAAACAAACAAAAGTTCTGAAACAAGAAAAATAAAATAAAAAAAAATTATTAAAAAAAAAAAAAAGCATATGACCAGACGTTTGTCCATGGGGGATGTGCAAACAGCCAATAAGGACTCTATGGATGCTCAAAAGCGTTGGCCAATAGAGAAACGTAGACCAAATCCACCATGAGATAGCAACCACTTCATTCCCACCAGGGAGTGGAGTCAAAGAATAATAAATGTCGGTGAGGATGTGGTGAAGCCAGAAGCCCCCTGCACCACTGGTAGGACTGGAACTCAGTACAGCTGCTGTAGTATGGAGTCAGGCAGAGCCTCTAAACACTAAATGCAGCAGTACCACGTGTGCCAGTGTTTCCACCCTAGGCACATTGCCAACAGCAGCGTGGCCATGTGTGCATGCCAGATGTATTCATGTGGGCCCCAAAGTAAGAACTATGCAATGTTCATCTACTGATACAGAAACTTGCCCCATGTATGCGAGGGAACACTATTCAGGAATGAATAGGGGTGTTATGGTTTATGTCTAGTTGTCCCCCCAAAGCCTCATGGAGTCATTGGGCGGGGACTTCTAGAGTTTTAGACTTGATCCATGATCCCTGGGATTATGGGTTTTAGTACTGATGGGATTATGGGTGGAAGTACTTCTGGGATTATGGGTGTAGCCTAGGGTGGGAGCTAAGGCTGAGAGCCTGAATGTAATATAAAGAGAGACAGAGAGACAGACTGAAGCTTGAGCTGTTGCTGTTGCTCTCTGCTGCCCTGTTTGGTTGGCTACTTCTGCCACCATTTTGTTGCTGTTCTACCGCCATGAACTGGATGCTCTCTGCTCTGTTCCACTCAGCCTTGGGCCAGGCGAATATGGACTGAAACCTCCACAAACTGTGAGCCAAATAAACCTTTCCTTCCTTCATCTTGAGTGTCGGGTATTTGTCTCAGCAACGAGTAAAAAGTAACAAATACAGAACTTGGTGCCAGAGAAGTGGGGTTGTTGCTGTGACTATACCTGACAATGTGGATTATAAGCTTTTGGAAATGGCTTACGGGAAGAGATAGGAAAGGTTCAGAGATGTCGGCTAAAAACAAAGCAGTAGAATGGCTTCGGCTGTTCAGCTTGGGCGATTTTGGTCAGAGCTTAGACCAGAAGACTGACAGAAGGCCTGCCTGTAAAGATCAGGCTGAGGAGGTTTCTGCTGGAAAAAAGGACAGCATTGGTTATTGGACT
>PVJA010015608.1:0-39481 GCA_004027025.1 Myocastor coypus
GTGCGTTGAGCAGGACTAAGCTCTAGTCTCTCTGGGGACTGCCGAGTATTGGTGAGATCAGCTATTTGGTGGGATGGTCTCAGGACCTTGGACCTGGGTAGCTATTCAATGTCTCCAGCAGTGGAATTCATGCTTCTTGCAGATGACAGCTTTATACAAATCTGGCCAGTGACTGGAGACGTTGTGTGGAGAAAATGCTTGTCATAGTTTTCTCAAGCTAGGCTCTTCTAATACCACTTTTATGGGATTAAGTCTGGGTAATTTTGATGTTTTAGGACTGGACAAGGCTATACCCTGAGAGAATATGTTGGTAAGATTGAGTTACATAGCAAAGTCTGCGGTAGTTAAAATCTGGCATCTTGTTTGCTTGTTCCTTTTTGTCCACTGACCAGTGCTTTTGTCTTTGTGACCCTTGGATTTCCTTTCTAGGAAGAATGTGTTTTTCAGCTGTATGGAGCTGCCTGGAATGGGAGAGCAAGAAAGCCCATGTCCTTCCCAGTCAGCCCCTGGCCAGCCAGCGTGTGCGTGAGGCCCCAGGGCCTGGCCAGCTCTGCCCACTCCTCTACCGGAGGAGCTCCCTGTCGGCTTGGCTGAGATTGTCTTTTCTGCATCCCAGACTGTTGCCCAGCATTGCCTTCCACTTCCTGTAGCTGTTCCTTTTTTAGACGTCAGACACATATCATTCTCAGATGGCTATGCCTGCCCCTTGCGTTCCCTTCTCGTTTGGCCTTCCCAGAAGTCCTGCTTTAAATCCCACCTGAGCCTGTTTTCTACAGAGATCCTGAACTGACACAGTTCCCACAGGAGCGCCTAGGTAGAGCGCTATGCTGTCATAACCTCTGTGAGACTTTTTCTTTTTCTCTCTCTCTCCCGCCAGTTTATTCATCAGCCGCTTAGACCACAGTGTTCCTTCTTGGGCAGCTTTGCTCATCTTTCTTGGAATCCATGGCTCCTGGAGTGTTCAAAAGAAAAGAGCCTCAGACAACAACTAATACTCCACCACAGCCTCATTTTACAGAAAAGACAAACAGGGCTCAGGGCTGAAATCCATGTGCCAAAGGTCACAGAACACATGAGTAGCAAAGGTGAAGTAACATGCACAATTCATACATGGTAGTCCAACATATGCTAAAAGTTTAGGACACAAGTGAACAAAAAAAAGAACCCTGGTCTGTTGAGCCCAGGGCTTCACCAGGGCAGCACTTAAACATTGTGCGTCTAACAGAGTGCAACACGTGTCACAAGGCATGTGCCTTGCTAATCTGGGTCCACATGCTTTCGGGGAGGCTCTGGAACCTGGGTCCAGACTCAGGGTCTCCATTCCTGCTCCGCTTGGCACACGCAGTGCTCATTAAATCTGTACTCCACTCCCTGTCCAGACACCACTGAGCACTTGATGTGGACATGTTACCAGAGCCTTGGCCTCTTTACTGTACTTGCCACTCTTGCTTCTCCATGTGACGCCAACTTCACACACCTCTTCGTTCCTCCCCAAGCTTCCTTGCTGTCTTGCCGCCTCTTTTCCTAGCCCAGAGAACCAGATCCAAATGCACTAAGAAGGAAACTTTCTCCTCTTCCTGCCTGGGCCCATAGTCCATGCCAATAGAGCACAGTAGTTAAAAGGACAGGCTTTGGAGGCAACACAATTTCTCTGTGCTCGAGCCCTATTTTAAAGGGTCAAGGTGCGGATGATAAGAGACACTGCATGTCCAACACCTGCTAGTAACTCAAGAAGTGCCAGCCAGAGCAGAAACTGGCTGTCAGCAGCCTCAACCCACAAGCTCTCTGGCACTTGTCTTTGCACCAGAAAGCTGAAGAGGTCTTCTGAGCAAAAGAAGAGAGCAACACGGAGCCTCGGGCTCTCAAAGTGCATTTCACTTTTCTGTTTCCTTCTAGAAGCATCTCTGGAGTTTTAGGCTACCCCATAACTGTCACTTTCTCTGCTCCAAGATGAAAAAATTCTGCCACCACACTCACCTGCTCCAGTCATTACGCCTAAATGACAGACCTTGTGTTCCTCCCCTCTCCAGTGCTGGTGCAAGCTCACATCTCCCCTACACCTTCCCCCTTCACTGTCACTGTGCAGGGCATCCAGGCTGCGAGAGCTCCTCCCTGTCTTCAGAGATCCTGCTAGTGAGGCTCCTTGGACACACTCAGAAAAATACCTGAGCTTCTCAAACTTTTTCTTTCCAGATCCAGAGGTTGGTCTGAAACGGAAGAGGGAAAAAGGAGGTGAAAGCAAGAAAGAGACATGAACTCATCCTGTTATTCTGCTGCTTGTGGGCTGCTTGTCTCTCTGTGCTCCCAGAGTGATGCTCAGAGATGTAGACAAGGAATCTCAACTCTCCTCCCTGAAGTAGTGGCCCAGTTTGAGGGTGAAACTCAAGAGAAGTTCAAAAAAAATTTTTTTTTGTGTTCACACCTCTGTTTACCTTACATCAAGCTCAAATCCCAGAATACAGGTAACATTGCATTATGCAGGATGAGAGGGCAGCAACATGATCACAAAGGACATAAGACACCGGGTCTAACTGGGAATCTGAGTCTGATCAACCAGGTGACACTGGGCAGACTCCTTCTGCTCTATAGACCGATTTCCTGTATGTAGAATCAGGATGCTGGGCTGGACAGAGAGCTTCCTGTTGCCCCACACCTGCCCTGTGCTGTCCTTCCTTGCGTTCTCTCTACCTAGCCTTATCCAGGGGTCCTGGCTAGAAAATGTGCTTAAACATTCAGGTAACAGTGCAAGTAAATGAAAATTTTAAGGGAAGGCAGCCATTTGATTACCTGCATGTATCAGCTCTGCACACATTTCTGGCAAAGTCTGGTTTCTAGACAACTCCTCGTGGGAAAACATCCTTACTTAAGACTCCAGAAACCCTGGGAGAGTCCTAGGCAAGCCAGTGGGCATCCTGAATAGCCCACTGGGAGGCCGGTTCAAGTGAGGAAGAATCCCTCCTGATCCTTAGCAGTCCCTTACAGAACAAGGCCCCAGGCTCGGTGCACTTTTCCTAGTGTTGTTTTAGCATTCACTGCTTATAAAGTTAGCCTGTCTATTGAATACATAATCTTTTCAAAATCTTGCTATGTTTTTAATGCGCTCTTGAGAATATTGCTTCCTTCCATTAAGAGTGCTTATTTATTTTTCCTCGTGGTAAACAATGGGAAGTAGGAGATACATACAGCATAGTATGCTTTAATTTTATAAACATATTTCCCTTAACACAGCTCTTTTTGACAAGATTAGCTATACCAGTCACAGAAGTATTAATGAAAGTGTTTTCATGTGCAAAATGAACATTTAATTTCAGCCTTCTCACGTGGTTTGCAGATATTGGTTGTCAGTGTTTTAATTCAACCTCTGTTCAAAGGCTGCTAACAGTCACAAAAAACCATTAAGAATATTATTTCAGAAACATGCAAGCTGGAGCATCAAGATTTATGTTTCAGTGGCTCTGGGATCACGCATGGCTCAAAGGTAGAGATGTTCTGGAATTGTCGAGAAGCCTGATTAAACTGAGACAGTTTGGTCAGTTATTGCATCATGTGTGCTCCAAATGGCAGAAAGCTGAAGGAAGCTTGGGAGACACAGGGAGGGTGAAGAGTCCAAGGCTGCTGATGTTTTCATCCTCCTCGAGCCTGAGAAGAAACATCCAGAGGTTGAGGAGGAGAGAATAGAAGAGGATGGGATGGGGGGGGGGAGCATTAGTACATGCCTATGTCTCATGCAACATATTCTCACGTGACTGGCCGCAGAGCAGAGCAATGACTCACTTTTGCCTCCCATGTACTACACATGAACTCATCGAAATACATGCCTTTCTGCTGTTTTCTCCTGCTGCCTACACCCCTTAGGAGCATGGGGACCCCAGTGTCCCCCCATGTCTCCATGGTGAAAGTAAATGACCTTCACCACATGGCACAGGTATCAAAATGTGAACCTTCACAGGTTTGTCTCCCAGCAATCTTAAGTAGGCCCTGTGAGGTAGACAGAGGAGAGATACCGGTCTTGATTTGCATGGGATGTAACTAGGTGACCTCATGTGCAAGCTGAGCTAGTCAGTAGGCGCGCAGTCGGTCCTTATTCTAGATTGCATTATTTCATCATCAGCCTCAGAGATCATACAGAGGAGCAAGGAAACTGCTGCGTACACAATTGGCAGGATAGTCGTTAGGGTAGCTCCCAACTGGAATAGTGTCCAAATTGGATAGATTGATAGATCAACCAGATACACTCTTCCTACAACTTTTAATCAAAGTTTCAAGTTGGACATTTTCTCTCTAGTTTCCAAAGGTTAGGCAAGATAGAGTCAGGAAAACTCCAGAGGAGGACACAGCGGGATTAACCATTTGCAGCAGGGCACCCATGAGCATAAGTTGGTGGCTATCATCACTCACCACGCCTAAAAGGCAAGCATTATTCAGCTGTGTAGGCATTTAACAAACCAGGACTCTCTGCCTGACAATGTCGATACTTGCTAAGAAGAATCAATCGCTTCTGTTTTCTTGGGGCTGCTTGCTAATGAATTCATCAAATCTCTGAAGGGCTAATCTGGCTAAGGAGGCCCAGTGGTGTGCTGCTCTCTGAGTCACGGTGTTGTATACTCAAGTGGGTAACTGAAAACACGCCAAGACATATAATAGTCAAGATCCCAGAAATCCAGCTGAAGAATAATATACTAAAAGCTGCTAGAGAAAAGAAACAGATCACATTTAAAGGAAAACTCATCAGAATAACAGCGGATTTCTCTTCACAAACCATGAAGTCAAGAAGAGCATGGAGCAGAGTGCTTCAAGTCCTCCATGAAAACAAATTTTAGCCCAGACTATTGTACCCGGCAATACTCTCCTTCAAGTATGAGGGAGAAGTGAAATATTTCCATAACAAAGAACAACTAAAGAATTTCATGACATCAAAGCCAGTGCTACATAATATTCTGACAAATATTTTAGAAAGGGACCAAAATGACCCAAATCCAACAAATGAGAGCAGAAAGATCCCACCTGAAAAATGGATCAGAACCAAACAGCCAAAATAATTGAACGAAGGAGATAGATTTGCTGCAGTGTGATCTTTGGGTGTACATGTGGGGGTTGGCAGGGTGTGAAAATAGAAGAGGGCGCACACTCACAAGGCAGGCAGAGTCTAACTCCACCCCGCAAAAGCATTCCTACTGACAGAACTGGAGATGTAGGCACACATGAACTCCTTGGGGAAGAGATGCCTGCCAGGTCCAGGAGGTGCTCAGAGATGGTGAGACCCCATGGCAACAAGTGCAGCTGAGTGAGGGTAGATTTAGCATAGGGCTAGGGTTACGGTTATGGTTACGGGAGAGTCTTCCTGTCAAGTAGGAGGCTGATCTGCCATCTTCCTTAAGAGTCCCTGGGCTATGATAGTTACAGAGTCCCAGCATCTCATGCTGTACACTCAGCCCCTTATCCTTCTGTGTGACAAAGAGACATTCACAAAAGGTCCAATGTAGGGCCCTGCATTCACTAATCTGTGCAAATAGAACCTGAGTTCCTCCTTAGGTGGCCGTGTGATGCAGTTAAGTTGGTAACTGTCCTTTTCTTGCTTTGTGTTACTCCCTCTACTTGAAGAGGGTGTGAAGGTGACAAACAGTCATCCTGTACCCTGAAGTCCTTAGGGTCCGTGGGAAGAGGTGTTTAGCAAGTGCTACAGAACGTTTATAAATGGCAGGAATGGATGACAGGGCATGAAAATTGCCAGAAGGGTGACTTGAGAAGCTCTGGGAGTACAGAAAAGGGAGGCTTAGCTGGGATTTTGACAGATGGAAAAAACCCCTAGAGACACAGGGGTACTAAGTGCAAAGACAAAGGCAGGAAGCGGAGGCATAGTAACGTGGAAACAGGCTGCCAGAACTGGAGTCTTAGCTCGACCACCTGCTGGCTGTGGCTTTTACAAGATGCTTATCCTCTATACGACACTGCGCTCCATCTGTACAGCTGGGATATCAGTACATCACCACTAGGAACCTGTGATAAAGACCAAATAAGTTAATATGGATGAAATGTCCACAGATCATCTGAGACACCCCAAGCCCAGCCAGGGTACTGACATTATTTATATTCATACATCCAATAGTCAAATTTATAGTTTTGCTCTTATCACATAAGGTAATGAGTATCCTGCTTTTAATTATTCACAGCTTAATGAGGCACACAATAAAAATTGGAACATTGGTTTTCTAATTAGAGTGCTGGAAGAATCTAAGTCATTCGCCATTGACTGATAAATAGGCTGCCCACCAAAACCTTGTTTTTGTGTCTTACGTTTGCAACTCTGAGGACATTTGTCTCTGGCAACACTGATCAGGGATGGCTGGCTGACACTGCCGCAGTGGAGCAAAGCATGAGGCTCAAGGCCACCAAGGAGAGTTTTGGGATGGCAAAGTGAAAGGCAGGAGGAGAAGACTGTCGCCCAAAGTTGGTGATGGGACAGGTCTCTTCCATTCAGCTAGCATTTCCTGAAGAGCTCAGTGTGCCTGGCACTCTGCTTGGCCCTGGAGTGAGCTTTCGGAGACAACTCCATTTACTCTTGTATTCTAGGGAGCGCACAGCCCTGGGTCTTTGTCCTTCCTCCCCACTTCCTGACCTTCCGGCTTCTCAGGCTGTGCTTAGCTTTTGCCTTTAGTGCCACATAAGATCCCTCACCACTCCCTACAGGAAACAAAGGGGCAGCAATTGAAAGGCACCTTGGCATCAGGAAGGCAGCAATTGAATTGCACAAAGTCATTCAGTGTTGTTGCTTCCAAGCAGGCAGTTAAGCCCTGTCTTCCATCTGGCCTCATAAGTCCCCCTTCCTCTGTTTCAGGCTGAGCCTGCACACCCTAAGGGACTATGAGATCACTCACAAGGGAGCTTTCAGAGGAGGACAGAGAGTGGATTCCACTGATTTCACCCACATCTTCTTTTACTTTCTTGAAACTAACACACACACACACACACACAGAGAGAGAGAGAGAGAGAGAGAGAGAGAGAGAGAGAGAGAGAGAGAGAGAGAGAACTGAGAAAGAGAGCTTGCAGATCATACACAGAGGCCCAGTGGAGAAAAGAATCTTGCAATACCTTGGTTTTCTTGCCCCAAAATGAGGCTGGTAGGTATACCCATTCACCAAGCATCCTTGAAGGTTTGAAAACGTGGAATTGGTGACAAGCACAGACCCCAGGTCGCAATGTATTACGTGCTCTGCAGGCTCTTGCAGTGAGCTCACAGGGAGAAATGTCTTCTTCCAGAGGTGATGAAAAGTTTGACATGGCCAAGAAAGTTTCTGTTGATATGAATTTACTATAACAAAGGCGCTGAAATTAAAGGCTAGTCTCAAAGGTCTCTAATTTCAAAATAAGCAAGTGTCTGGTTATTGTCAGATATCAACACTACATCCTAGAGAAAGCAAGAAAGATTACTCTGTGAAAGCTAATGGATACAAGCAGTGGAGTTTCTTTTAGGGAAATTTATTTAAAAACTTTCAAGAGAACAAATTCATATCATTCATGAAACAATTGATCAAGGACCACTAAGTGCAACTCAACAATGATTTGTCTTGTAGAAAGAGTGACAGATGAACCTTAACACCAACACATTTGACAATATGTGAGCAGAGTGCCAGCCCTGATTTCTGTGATGTGCTTATTAAATTTTTTTTTTTCTGTAGGAACAATTATTGCTCTCAAAGTAGGGCAGACTGCTGCACAGTGACTTACAATGTAGACACTTGGTGAGGGTAAATGGATCCTCAGATCCAGTACAGGAAATCACCTTTGTGTTCCAGCTTGCAAAGAGACAATCTCAGAATTTTACAAAGGTAATACTGAGGAGAACCAGCAAGACCATTTCAGTCGACAGAAACAGTGAACCTTTTTAACCAAATGTTTAATCAAAATTTTAATCAATAAGATAGATGATCGTACTAATAATTTCCATTATTTTTTAAAAATAACAGTTCATGTGTAGAATTTCTACCTTGACTATCTCTGTATGCCGCTATCTGTGATCTGAGTAACTACATAGAGGACAGCAACATGTAATAAAAAACCCATGGTTGAATACCTCTCATCCCGGTCTTCTAAATGTGTACCATTTTTAATGACATGTCAATTATTATTATACTCTTTAAAATAAATTTATAAAAAAGTAAAACAGACTAGAAATGTAATTAAAGTTTATAGAAAGCAAGTGTTAATATTCAACTTTTTGTCCAACGTATAACTAAATATTAATGTGAGCAACAGATTTGACAGTAAAATAGGTAACAAAACAGCCATTGTTAATTTGCTACTCTTGATTTGAAAATCTATAACACATGCATTGTTGTACATGACCCTATTTCTGTCTTTGTATTTGCTATTTGTTTTTGCTTTTGTTTTTACTTTTAAAAATAAAATGTTTTAAAAAGACTTTCATTGCATTATTTCCTTATCAGCAAAGCAAATGCTTTTCCTTTCCATTTTTGTAGAATTTTGATGAATACATGTTAAATTAGAGGTTTTTTCAGTGTGTTTGGTACAGGGTCTCACTATGCTGCTTGGACTCGGGTGATCCTCCTGTTTTCAGCCTCCCCAGGGATAGGATTACAGGTGTGTGTGGCCATACCCAGTCTTGGTGGCCTGCTCAGGGTGCCTGGAGGTGGGGCTAGTGTGCCATGTAGTGCCGGGATGGAACCCCAGTGCCTGTTCTTGCTTAAGCAGGTGCTTAGCCTACTGAGCTATTATCTCACTGGCCCTTAAATTGCTATTTATTTATTTTAATTGCTTTTTAAAGAAGTCAAAACAAAGCTTTTGAATTAAACTTTCCTGGTGTATCACCAAGCGAAAACACAGCAGCTGAAGATAAAATATGCTTAGCTAGCAATGTCTGTAACACTTGAGTATATCTAGCAGGAGATTTGCAAGTCCCCACTCAGTCCCAATCCACCCTCCACACTCTTTCTTCCGGGTTGTTCCCTGGTTCTGTGACCTCAGAGCTCATCCTGCATGCCTGCCCTGGAATGGGAGGCCAGACAGGAAGGATCTGCTTAGCCTGCTTCTTCTCCTCTGCTCAGCATTTAAATGCCAACGTTTCTCCAGCTGCTTTCCGCAGATCATATGTTCTCTCCAGGGCAAGGCTCCCTCATTTGGGGGACTTCAGTTGCTAAGCTGTGTGTGTGCCCCTCTACCCAGCTACCTCCCATCGCCTTCACCCAGATGACTTTCAAACTTGGCACATTTTTCCTACACATCTTTTTTTTATATTTCTGACCCTGTTAATCCCTTGCACCAGAAGCCTGCAAGTCCTCTCGGCCTCCTCTCTCTCTCAATCCTAAATGCAATAGATTATACACTTTTATTGATTCTAAGTATCTCCTCTAATCTGTCCATTTCACCCTTTCCCTAGGACTTCTACCTCTAGTCCAAGGCACCAGGTATCTTGCTTGGTCCCCCATATCCCTCCTCTCCTTAGAACCCACTCTCTACCCTGTATCTAGAAGGAAGCTACTGAACCAAACAGAACAAAAACAAACAAAATACTCCTTAATGTGTTTTTCCCCGCTGTCCACAGAATCACTTCTGGACTTGATTCTCTCCACACAGACACTCCTTATTTCTGCAACAAAATACCCTGGCTTTCCTCAGGCCTCTGACTGAATCCCCAGTGGAGCTGATTTCAGGCTTTGAACTAGACACATCTAGGCTCAAATCCTGGTTCCATCTTCTGTCTGTGTTATGTGACTTCAGTCTAGTGACTTACTCTCTCCGAGCTTCAAATTCCACATCTGCACATTGGAGATAACCCCAAGCACTAAATGTGCCAGAATAAACGGCATTATTCATTCCTGCTTTCTCTACTGAGTGAGTGCCCATTGGAGACTCAGATTAGGGCTCATCCCTGAAACATTTTCCTAGCTAATCATGTCCCAGTGGAGCATTGCCTCTCCTTTGCATTCCGGTGGGCACTGTTACGATTCATCTCTAGCTGCCCCATCAAGCTTCATGTGTTCCTAGGCAGGGCCTTTGGGAGGTAACTGGATTACAGGACTTTGACCTGACCTGCCATTGAGGAGGGTAGTGGCTGGCAGAGCTAGGTCACTGTGGGCATGACCCCAAGAGTTTCATCTCCCTCCCCCAGCCTCCTCCAACTCCTCTGCTTCTTGGCCCCTGTGGCATCTTTTTTGAGACAATTTTTGCCACTTACCCACTTGTTTGGGCCTGTGTCACTTCCGTAACTCCTAACACAACACCTGCCACTAGCATCAATTGAATGCTGAATGATAGAGGCGAACATCTGGAATGTTAGATTTGTCCTCTGGGTTTGAAGGCATAACATACATCACAGGGTAACATAGCCATGTGAGGAAAAGGATTCCTCAGCACTCTACTGTCCTGTCAGTATTTGTATTTATAAAGTAGGATTCCTTGCCAAAGTTTTGTTTATCTATAATTCTGAATTTTCCTCCTTCACTGTCCTGTGAGGAGAGTTTCCAGTGCTAATTCTACCGAAACGTCAGAGCTGTCAACGTTTGCCTCATCTCTCTGCTCTGAAAAAGCCTACCTCAGAGAAGGCAAAGCCAAAGCTATCGTTACCCCAGACTGTCTGTCTTCACCTTGAAATGAAGGAAGAAAATAAAGGCACTTTTCTGGAACACATATTCTACACAGATGCTTTGCCTTTCCTGGGTTAGTTTCCTTATCTGTTACTTGGGGCCTTACTAGATGATTGCAAAAACCCTGCCTAAGGCAAAAGCCCTCTTGTGATAACCACATTTGCCTGGTGGTTTGTAGAGATTATGCAGTGGTTTATACATACCGTTCCCCTTTTTGATGGGAAACTTCTGAGGAACGTGTTATCACTTCCATGCTTCATCTTCAGCTGAGCTGAAATGATGCTATCAGTTGCACAACTCCCACAGAAGTTGTGGGCAGTTCCTGTGAATCCAAATCCCCGGATCCCTCCAGTCACAGGGCCTTCAGTGCTGACCACATCAAGCAGCAGGCGCACTTTGGAGTCCACTTGAAAGACCAGTGTGTGTATTACGTGCATTTCTGCAGGCCACTATGGTGGGACAGCAGGACTCCAGGCAGTGAAGAAGACCCTGCCTGACTTGGGAGGCATGGCACTCAGCACATCAAGGGTGGTCTTCAGGAGGAGGGAACTCCAACTTTCACTCACTCACACAATTTCAGGGTCAATGGAAATAAAGAAAAATAATGAAATAAAACCTTTAGATCCTTGGTTGGGCTCATAAAGGTAGGAACTCTTTCATAGAATTCAGTTTCACCCAAATAGCATTTGAAGATGTCTCAGGCTTGCAAACTTAACTATCATCGTATATTTTCAAAAACGGATCATGTTTTTCATTGTTGTACTAGGGATTGAACTCGGGACCCTGTGCTTGATGGGAAGACATTTATGCCACTGAGGTATATCCTTGGCAAAATGGGTCATCTTAAACTTAACAAATGTAATCTTTGAGAGTGATATTAGTTTGTATATTCCACTACAACCACAGCTTAGGGATTTCAAGGACCATGTAGTTAGTGGCTGTCTGAATTTAACATTCATGGAAACCGAGCTCTAAGAAGTGCGGCAAATCGCTTAAGGTCACACAGATACGAATAAGTCAAAAGACATGGGCTTCCCAGCTTATAGCCCAAGTGCCTTGTCAAACGATGTGTCATCTATTTAAATCTAGAGGCTAAGTGTGACAATATCTCTGTGAAGTAGAATAGAAAAAATGAAAGTTGCATTTATTTTCTGATTGAAATGAAGGAGTGCTGACAACAAAATGACTCTTAGCACTGTAGGCATTCGTTAGTGAAAGGAATATGAAAAGACCATCTCCAGCACCACTGCTCGCCCCCTCTAGCCCCCCTGCTTGCCATGATAAACGCAGATCTGTAAGTGATCGAAGCCAGCCCTGGGTCTGGAATAGCCTTTTCTGGGAATATATATACAAACTTTGGCAGGAGTTCAATCAGCAGGGCTCAAACACCACACCCACACCAAACCCTGGGCAATCTCAGTCTGCTGTCAAATGCAGACATTTTCTGGGAACTTGGGAATGGGGGTTATGGCAACCTGTGGCCCTGATGGCTCCCAGGCCAATCGAAGTGAATTCGATTAAGCAAATGAGAGTAGTGAAATAAGCCTTTACTTTTAGTCCATCATTTTATATTCTTTGTGAAAGTTGATTAAATATCAAAAATGACCTCATTAAGAAAAGCGTCCTTTATTTTATATCTTTTCAAAAGCTAAAATTCCGACTTAGAGGAAAAATTTGCATATTTCCTGTATTTCATAACTTCCACATACTTGTGATCCTAATGCCCACTGACTTAGGATTTTGAACAGTAAAAGGACTATTTCAAAAATGTATGTGACAGTAATGATAGGGGAACAGGGTCACATGAGGTGAGGACAGTTACTGTAGACATAGGACTTCTTTAGTCGTTGTGCTGAGAGTGGAGTCTATGGAATTCTTCATCCAAGGCTGTGGAGCCCTGGAGGGCTCAATAGCTGGGAGACTAGTTCTAGAGTTCACTTGCTGAGGAGCGAGAAAGGTGGTTTCAGGGTTTCTTTATGGCAGAGGGATTGGGTAGAGTCAAGCCTCGGAGGAAAAGGTATTCAGTGTCTTTTACTGAATGGAGGTTGGCGGCTATCAATTCACAGTGAAGATGTGGCCACGTGGAAAAGAACAGGGACATAGAAAAGCAAAACAGGAAGTGTTATGATGTGAAATGGCAAAGGAAGTTGGTAATAAAAAAACGAAGGTAATTCCACAGAATTAGCATAGCACAAAGTAGAAATACATTTGGAAATATCGTGCAGACGAAGTTACTCGGTTCAAATCACAAGTTGCCGACAGAAGAGATAAAATTTTCTCAAAAGAAAGGGCATCAGAAAGATGACACAAAGTTTGCTCTCTCAGAGACTTTTGGAGCTGAGGGATGACATCGATACAATACAGAGGGTTTCCTTGCTGCAAAGAGTTTCCCAGAAGGAATTAAAATGATAAGAGATGAAAGAATTGGGCCGTTGAGGAAAATGACCTCAAATGCTAGGTTACAGAAATGAGAACCAGCAGCCAAAGCGGCCGGATGGATGAAGAATGTGGTGAAGAGAGTGAGCAAGCCAATGAGAGTGCTATGGTTTGGACCCAAAATGCCCCATAGGCCCAGTACTGGGGAGCTTGCTTGTCTGATGGTGTGTTTTTGGAAGATGATTGGGTCTTGAAAAAGAATTTCATCAGTGCACCCCTTGATGGATTTGTAATTTGATAGAAATTTGGGGGTGGGGGCTAGTTGAAGGAACGGGGTCATAGAGTCATGACCCTGGGCCTAGGTACCACACCTTGTCATAGGCAACTGATCACGTACTGAAAGCTCTGAAATTGTGCACCAAAACAAAAGTTGCCTCTTTTAAGTTAACTTTCTCAGGTATTTTTTTTTTCATAACAACAAGAACAATATAGAACACCATTACCTGGAGTATGATCATTGCTGAAATTGTACCTGTCCATGTGATTCAGAAACCCTTGGAAATGTTTTGTGGGAGATATTTAGATAGGCTGGGTGGTGTTGGCTAGAGAAGCTTGAGGATGCTGTAAACAGAGCTTGATGGGTGATTCTGATCAGAGCTGAGAAGACCAGAATGTTAAGAGAAATGCAAACTGTGAGGCCCAGGTTCATGAAATTTCATTTGGGGAGAAGTACTCCACTGGCAGTGGGATAGAGGCCAGATTTTCTAACAGATAATCTGTCCTCACTTTGTCCATGTCCCAAGACTTTGCAGCAGACTGGAAATGAGGGTGACAGAATAATCTGGCATAGAAAATTTCAAAGCAGCCCAGTGTTCAGGCTGCGTTACATTGCTGATGTATGTCTTCAGCCATGTTTACACTGAGAATACGAAGCAAAAAGCATGGTAGAGAGATTTGAGAAACTGGTAGTTTGGGTAGGAAAGAAGTACATCTAAGGTTGGGGCCAAAGAAAGTGTAATCATTGAAGAGATTAGCATCATTAGAAAAATATGTACTTTGTACTGAGACAATAAGGGAAAATGCCTTCCAAACATCTCAGGAACTGACGTGGCTCCACCCATCATAGGTTCAAGAGTATAAAAGCATACACTCCTTTGAGGGACTTTGCTCTGAAAGAGAGTTCAGGAGTACCTAGCTCCCTCAGGGCTGCACAATAATCTGCTTCATGAGGATCTGTCTTCCTCCTGTCACACTGGCAGGCTCTCAAAAGCCTCTTATAGCTGCATTCCAAGCATGTCCATCTCTGGCTCCACCTGAGAGGAGGCCTTGACATAGTCCATGTGAATCTGATTTTGCAGGCACAAAGAACCAAGACTTACTTGATGTTGACTATCTTAGGTATTTTGTCACAGTGACAAAAGAGTACTACAGTGGAGGGGAAGCAATTCTGACTACATTGGTATTGAAAATAATCAGTCCGTGGTACAATTTCTTATAGAAACCACAGGCAAAGAAACGGCAGGGTCAAGGCAGCAGAAACGTGTGTTCCTTCCTCAGCTTTCCTTCAAGTATTTATTCATGTAATCTGTATTTCAACTTTTTGCTGTCAGATTGTTCTTGCTGAGTTCACTGTTATTTGTTCATCCATTCAATAAATATTTAGTAAAGATCCACACAGCACCTCACACTGAGCCAAGCACTTGAAATCTAAAGCTTAAATGGGATCATACAAGATTGCTTGCCCTCAAGAAGCTTCTAGGAAGAAGGAATCTTGTAGGAAGAAGCATTTGTGTAACAAGGAAGTTCCTTGAGGTTTTAACGTATTATCATAGGACATCTTTGGTGACATAATGGCTGGCGGCACTAATCAGGCACTAATAATCCATTGCTGAAGAGGGACTCAGGAAATATGGCCGTACCCCACACTTGGGTAACACCTGCTAAGAATTCCAAAGCAGCCTCTGAAGCCCACCTTTCTCTCCCTGTACCCACCCTCGCACCTCCTACACACATCTTGCATTTGTTCCCTCCTTTTCATCTTCCTATTATGTAGTTCCAAGGTAACCATCTCTCCTGGATGGTTGTAGCACTCCTCGCTGCATCTCCAAGTAATTGTGGTTGAACTGATTTCAGATATTTTATGAAAACCTTCCCAAGGGAGAAGTTATTTTTAGACTTCCTGGTGTCCCTTAGCTATGTGTTGTCTCTGCGCAAAAATTGCCTGAGAGGGGGCTTAGGACCCTTGTTGTCTTGGTGTCACTTGTTTGCAGTTCCTTTGCCAAGCACTTGAGCTGTGAGGAAATATTTTCATTTTACTTATAACCCTTAAAATGTTCAATTAGGTGACAGGTTTTTAGGTAATGAGGCCTTGCATTTCAACCCTTGATTATCTGCACTTTAAGAATCATGACGAAGGACTTAAGTGGGAAGAGGGGCATTGGTGCCCAACAAGTTGGGAGTTGGCATGCCCAGTTTCTAGGCCCAGTACAGCTGTTAATATATCCTATGAGTAGGAGAAGCAAAGTCATACATCAAGGCCTTGACATCCCCAGCAGCACAAGGAAGCAATAGGTGAAAAGTCACACGATCTGGAGAATCAAGACTAGGCATTTCAAGTTGGTTAATCTACTGCTTGGTGAAGAATGCTTTACACAACCTTACCCATCACAAAGCCATGGGAGACTTCTTACAAGTAACAACATGCAACGCTGGCCCTAGAAAGCACATGAACTATTTTCCAGGTGAAGCCCAGTCAGGACATTTTGGATCAGACACAAAAGAATTCAAAGTGATTGCTGTGTCTGAAAAGAGTAAACAGCCAACATTCCTGGCAGGTAACTAGCAAAAAGAAGGGTCATTTCTTTTGTCCAGTGGCTCTCTTTCAGGTGTATGTCCCCACGTCGGGGTGACTCTGGAGTGATGCTTGGAGAAGAGGTTTCCCTGAAAACAGGAAGCCTTGTGTTCTTGGATGGGCCACTTGTAGACTCTCTTAAACACCAAGCCCATTTTTCTTCTTCCTGTTTCTGTATAATAAATTGCAAGAGGAAAACAAGACTGTTCAATAAATATTCACTTTATTACTGCAACTACCAGAGATGCAGGGCTTGGCTCCATGATTTATGGTCGTGTTTTCGCTCTAAGGATCTGAACATATAAAAGTTCTGGCATGCTCTCAGGTCTGACATGAAATCCAGATCTGCTTTCTTGTGTCTCTGTAGCATCTCCCAAGCTCATCGTCTTAGATTCTCCAATCTCAACACCTGACTATCCTCAGGCCTCTATCATGGCCCACCTAAACCAGGGCATTTGCTTCCTAACTATTCTTTCTGGCTCTTTCCAAAAAGGAAGTCTGATGCCAACACGCCTACTTACAAATCTTGTATGATGCCTCGGGGACTACAGAGGCAAATCTGTGTGCTTCTAGCCTTACATTCCCAACCATATTTCTAAATTAGCTTCCTCCACTCAACTTGCTCAACTGTTTTAATAAACTGTAAAATATTTTCAGTATCAGAAAACTATGGAGAATGACATGGAACACATTTGTGTGTTCATTACGTAGCATTATCAAATCCTAAAATTTTGTGTATTTGCTTCTTCACATCCTTTAAGATATCACATGCTGAAGAGTGAGTTGAAGCATCTGAGAACTTCCTCACCATCCAGTTATCCTCTTTTCTCAGAAATAACTGCTGTCTTAAATTTAGTTTTTTTTTTATCATTCCCACCTATGTTTTTCTAATTTTGGCTTTAATGGACATACTTAAAAATAATTTCCATTTTTGTGTATTCAGGTGTTTTTAAATGTATGTAGTATGGGATCTACAGGGTCTTCCTACACAGATTGGCCTCATAGTGACTCCTTGGTTTTAGCCTCCCAAGCACTGGGATTATAGGCATATGCCATCCACTATCATTTTTCTATATTCTTAAATTTTATGCCAATAGCAACATACTCTAGGTTTTTGCAGTATACTTTATTCACTTGGTATTATGATCTTGTGAATTTTAATGTTGATTTATGATATTATAGTTCATTTTTCTGTACTATGAATGCCTTTGAATTAATTAATTCCATTTCTTATAAATTTTTGTTATTACAGAAAATATGCAAATATATAAAAATAAACAAATAAGAATTAGTGCCAGCCAAGTAGCTCAGCAGACTAATATGCATGCTTAGGCAGAGTGCAGTGGCCAGGGTTTGAACCACAGCCTGCCATGGGGAAATAGAGAATTTCTCTAGAATAGTTTATCCTGAGACCTAGAATTGCCATGTGCTGGCGCTGCCCTAGGGGTGCTGTGAGACAGCGGCTGAGACCAGGTGTGGTGGCAAGTGCCTGAAATCCCCGTGCTTGGCAGGCTGAAGCCAGAGGAGGTGTACAAGTCCGATCTGTGTAGTGAGACCTGTAGACCCTATACGAAATACACTTAAAAAATAGAAAATGTTGCGAGGAGATTTCATACAAGAGTCTTGTGCATAATAAGAGAACATTTCTCTAGAATAGTTTCCCTGAGATCTAGAATTGCCATGTGCTCATCTTTGGAATAGTCAGATACCACCACACAGCTCTCCCTGGTTGTGTCATTTTATTTTTATTTTTTTTTTTTTTGTCTTTTTGAGACAGGGTCTCGCTATGCAGTTGAGGCTGGCCTTGAGCTCACTTTTGTAGCCCAGGCTGGTCTCGAACTCGCACCGATCCTCCTGCCTCAGCCTCCCGAGTGCTGGGATTACAGGCGTGAGCCACCACGCCCGGCTTAGTGGTTGTGTCATTTTACACAGATGCTTATGATAGTTCTTGTTCCTACAAATTCTTGATATGCTATTATCAGACTCTTAAAATTGTGTCATTTATATGGATGTGAAGTTGAACTTTCATTGTTGCTATACTTTACATTTCTCTGATGATCACTAGGGTTGATTATATTTTCATAGACTATTAGATTTCTACTGTTATTAGCCTGTTAATGTCTCCATTTTTAAGTTACTTTTTCTTATTGATGTTGAGCTGTTTATTAATTCTAGGCCTTAATATTTTATAAATCAAATGCTTTACATGTATCTTCTTTTGGTTGGTGGTTTATATTTTCACCATTTATGCGTTCTAGTGAGTGAATACATTACATTTTTTTTTCTTGTTTCAGAACTTTTGTTTGTTTATTTATTTTTTTTATGGCTGGCTCAGCGTAACCTGAGGGCAAGGCTGGAGCAGCATGTGGTGCTGGGGATTGAACCGTGGTCCCTGAAGCCACCTAAGCTTTCCTAAGCAGGTGCTTTAGACCACTGAGCCATCCTGCTGGGCCCCTACATTACATTTTAATATGGTAAAAATTTTTTAATTCTTTCACTTTTGACTTTGTTTTGTGTGTTGTAGTTAAGAATCCCTTCCTTGGGGCTAGAGAGATAGCTCGGCAGTCTAAGTGCTTACCTGGCAAGTTCAAGGACTGGAGTTTCATCTCCAGTACCCAAACGTGCACACACACACACACACACACACACACACACACACACACACACAACATGATGCGCACCCGCTCTCTTGACTTGTGATCCTGTGCACGGCCCTGCAACTGGTGAGAAGAAGAGTGCTCCCAGACCTGGCTAGACCTGGAGTGTCCAGAACCATGAGCTGACATAAGCCTCTCTTTGTTATAAAGTCAGGCTGCCTCAGTGATTTCATTAGCATGATGAAGAAGCTGACGAATGGAGTCATGTGTCAAGTTCACATATCTGTGGCTGTGTCTGAGCTCATTATACCGTTGCGCTGATCTGCCCCTCCGTGTGCAAGATCACAGTCTTAAGTAGTACAGTGCTGTCAGAAAATCTGACATGTAGTTGGGAAAATGTACTTCGTTTTTCTTCTTCAGTTTTTGTTCTTTGCTCTTTTATATGATTTTTTAAAATTGGCTCATCAAATACCATAAGAAACAATGGAGAGTTTTATTATATTGTTTGTACAGTCATAAGCCTATCGCTTACCATTTAAGATTTTAAACAATGTTTTAGAATGTTATAAACATCCACCAGGTACTCACAGAGATTTATGTTTAAGAGCCTATAATTTATATCTACTATTGTGAGTGGCATATTTTAAAATTATATTTTTGAATTGTATATTGCCAATTCATCTGCTAAATTATTGTAAACAAGTTCTTACTATTTTTTCTAATTTATTAATTTTTCCAATACCCTATTTGATAAATCTCAGCAGAAAAATTCAGGGGGCACACTTCAAGCCTTACTTATTTTCCACTCCTGACAGTTATTTCCTTGTATCTTCCTGGTTTTCCTCCAACTCTATAGCAGTTCCCTTTATGCTTCTTTCTAAGTGTTTGTCTCCCAGCTTCTGGTTCTTTCTTCCTTGCCCATGGGATGGATCTCATCTGATGATTTCTATTTGGGAAGGGAGTTGACAGAAAACAGCATTCAACACTCTGTTCTGACATTTTGACTAATAGGACGTACCAAGCACTTCCTACACTCAACAGATCCAAAACCAAGGTCAAGCTCTTACCTTGCAGTTTGCCTCTCTCCTAGTGTTCTTAACATCAGGAAGTGATTCCACCATTCACTCTGATGCTCAGGCCAAGAACTTGGGAGGTACCCCCGACTCCTCTACCCCTCCCACTCAATCACCAGCTCTATGGATCCCCCCTTAACACAGCAGTCAGAGTGAACATTCCAAAATGCAGTATGAGAGGTAATTCTCCAGATTCAAACAATTTGATGTTTGTTATCATCTGATTTTCAATGTTTTCCATATTTTAACCTTGCTAAGAGTATGTATAAGAGAAAGAACATCTCACTCTACCACTCCATTAAGTTGACCAATGAAACTTAGGCACCACAATCCCCTCCTCTGGAAATGTTTCCATACTATCTTCCTGCTCCTATATGATGGACTTTGTCAAGCACCCACCCACCTATCCTTTTGTTAAATATATGAAGTGACTGTGGGAAAAAGAAAGCTAATTCTCAGTCCACTGGAGGCTCTGCTTAGAGCAGAGTAAATCTATGCAGGTGGGAATCCCAATTGGCTTAATGGTGCAGAAAACCAGAGATCTTGGCTTTCATGATACATGGCCAACTGGATCAACAATTGGTAGCAGATGTTTGACATCAAGAATGTCCCACATTCTATCCTCTAACCAAAGACTCTTGTCTCCAAGAATTATAGGTTGTTAAAGAGCCTGGTTGAAATAAGACCTGGTCAAAGAGATGGACAGAAAGGGCACTGAATCAGGAATCAGAAGCCAGATTGTCATCCATGTTCTGTCCGTGACCAGTCTTATTACACACCTTAACTTCAGCTTCCCCAGTCATCATGTAAAGAAGACAGGAGGGGCCTACCCAGGCTACTTCATGGGACATCCTGTGAGAACAATGTAAAAGGAGCTTGCCGTGTGCTTACTTGTCTGGGAACTCTTCTTATCCTTCCTACTGGACTGAAAGCTCCTTAATTTCCAGGATTATTGCTTTTACTCATTCAATCCATCAACAAATCTCTATCAAATGCTTCCTGTATGACAAACACTAAGCAAAGTATTGGGGATAAAGATGTCCCTACTCTCTTGTGGCTCATAATTCCAAAAGATACACAGGAAAGAAGTAATAGGGAAAGATGATGATAGCTGCAAAAGGAGACCACAGGATGTCCCCGAAATATGAAAGAAGGGCCTGGAGAAACAATGGCGAAGACAACTAAGCTGGTGTTCAGAATGTCTTTCCTACTCAGAAAAAGTGAGGCTAGTCCCTGTTGAAGCCCCACTACCAGACAGTGCTGGGTTGTCTTCACCTACTACTGTATAAAACTCCTCATGAACATGCACAAGACACCACCAGCAGTAATGCTTTCCATCCCAATGTACAAAGCCAGGCTTTACTGTTTGATAGATATTTATGTGACTCCTTTCCTTACTGTGCCATTAGTTCCAGTTGTCTAAGACATAGGCTCTACCTCTCAAAGCTCAGGGAGATAAAACAGACTGATAACACCAATGATTTAAGTTTTTGGTCCCATGTTTCTATGTTTTCAAATGTTCTTTAATGACCATAGGTTAGCTTTACAATGGAAAACCTACTTTCATTATAATGTTAAAAATAGAAAAACATCCACATACTTTATAGCTACATAGTAAAGCAAGTCATTTTTCAAACTGATCTTAGAAGCACGATAAGCTGTAGCCCCGGCCAGTGCCACCCATAAATTCCATTTTCAGTATGTGGTTTTCAGTTACCACAGAAAAGTGGAAGACAATTAGAAGTGCACCCCTATAAGACAATTAGATGTTCACCTCTATAACTATGTGGAAATATGGAGTCCCATGTACAACATGTGAAAAATCAAAGTTTAGAGAAATGATGTAAAAGCTCCCAGTGAGAAAGCATATAAGATACGTATTTTACTTCTTTTCTCCTAGTAATAAAGTAACTAGAAGAAAGGTAACCAATGCAATAATTTTAGAGAAGACCAGGAAGTATTAAAGAGAACAAATAAAAACAAAACATAGCTTAGAAGAAGAAAAGATCATCACTGAAAAGGAAAATAAATAAAGGAAGAAAAAGCGAGGATCAGCACTCCCCCAAGCCTGGGAGGGACCTGAGGCCCAGACAGGGATGTGTATCTCCCTCACATGGAAAGCACAATAAGCCAGGGACTGCAGGAGCCCAGGAAGCATTCACTGAAGAAAGGGCAGCAATGCTGTGAGCTCCTGCCTTGGGGTCAACTGTGGGCAAAGGATGATAAAGAGCCTTTGGGGACCTGAGACTAGTCAGCCTGTGCAGAGATTTGAGCCTCTCCTGTGACTTTTCTGCAGGGAAGGAAGCTCCAGGTGCAGGCTTAAGGCTTTCCCCAGTTTGTAGGTAAAGGAAGTCCACACCCAGTGGTAGAATCAGGGATGTGGCCATACATATGGAACAAAGGTCATTGAGAAGAAGAAATCAAGGGCTTCTTTTTGCCTAAAAAGTATTTGTGTAGCCAGCCCATTCAAGACTCCTCCTGTGTCTCAGGAGCAATTCATAATCCTGTTCTTATTCCCTGTTCCCTTTCTCCAATAAATTTTCCTAGTGTTAACCACTGTTATTCCCTAGAATTCATTCTTTGGCTTCTGGGAACACAAACAGTATACTTGACAACTAGCGTTTGCCCTACATCATCCTGCAATTTCCCTCAAGAACTTGGAAAGAAGTACTAGCTTGCTTTTGTTTCATGGTAACCCTAAAATATTTTGAGTGAATTCTGGACTGTGGATTGTTTAGGCAATCAACAATTGTCATCCTTAAATTCTATACCTTGTCGACCTGGTGTGGTGGCGCATGCCTGCAATCCCAGCACTCAGGAGGCTGAGCAGGAGGATCAGCGCAAGTTCAAGACCAGCCTGGGCTACAAAAGTGAGTTCAAGGCCAGCCTGAACTGCACAGCAAGACTCTGTTTCAAACAGACAAAAAAAAATTCTATACCTTGTCTTCATCAATTGCTTATGACTTGTTTCTTTTATGACTAAGTTTCCAGAATGGTGACTTTCCACTCCGTCAGACCCTGCCAGAGTGAAGCTGAAGTTTACCTATCTTTGGACCATATTCTAAAAACTGGTCTACATTTAACCCCCAAACTCTCAAAGAATAAATGTAAACATTTTAGTCTTATTGTAAGAGATCTCTCTTAACTGACCTACAAAAATTTTGGACTACTGTATTTATAGTAACAAACTTAAAATCTGTAAAATGATTATTATAGTTCAACTTGGCCAAGCACACCTGAGTGTACTCTGGTCTATTAATAATGGTGCTCTGGTGCTCTGTCTGTCTGTCTGTCTGTCTGTCTGTCTGTCTGTCCAAGTTGTAATTGGTTGCAACATCTACAGCTGCTTTGTTTGAGGCCAAGAACGTTTTTCATTGCCTCTTTGAGTGTTTACAATATTTATGTCTACAATTTAAGTTGGCTTGAAGGTAAGTGTCAGCCAGGGATATAACTCAGCGGCCTAAGTGCCTGCCTGGCAAGTGCAAGGTCCTGAGTTTGATCCCTGGTACCCTAAGTAAATAAGTAAGTAAGTAATTAAGTAAATAACAAATAAACAAATAAATAAATAAATGATTAGTGTCATTAGAGTTAAGGACATACTTCCACCCAGGCTGCCAGCTGGTCAAAATAATGCCAAGACTAGTTTTGCAAATGCAGTTCATAGTATTGTCTGTGCATAATAACTTGGGAGTCTTGCATTGACAAGGAATATATATATATATATATATATATATATATATATATATATTATTTTTTATGATCTAGTTCTTATAGGTAATGCGAAAAAAATGTCAAGATAATTAAATGGGAACCTCTTAGGCTTTGGGAAAACTATGGGATGGGAATCTCCTTCATGAATTAAGGAGCAGCTGCCTGGAAACATTGATTTCAGCCTGTGTTTACTAAGGGACACCATTAATATCCATAGCCTTCTGTGTGACACTTCTCAGTAGGCATTGCTAAACTGTGATAGATTTACATTGGTTATCATCAAGAGGTTAAGTTTCCTGTGGGGAGAGCAATAAGGTTTTATTAAAAGATGCTCTTGATTCAAAACTAAGTTAAGAGACAAAGGTTTTCTTATAGCTGTGACAGTCATTATTGCCAGTTTCATGGTTTATTGAAAACATTCACATCTTCTAGGTATGGAGGTCTTCTAAGATAGGAAATGAAGTGTTCATGGTAGTGACTTTTTCTTTTACACTAAATATTTGCCTTTCACTTGTGCTCCAGCTACTTGTGATAAGAGCTACGAATCAAGCCAGCATGAGATTACAAGTCAGAAGATAGTGTATGTGATGTGTATATTATACATGTATCACCCCATTTAGAGAGGCTCAGGTACAGAGCAGTCCAAACAATGTCACATGGTAAAAATTCAAGGCTACATACTATAAACTTCTATGGTACATTAATAGACAAGTATATTCTTCTTAGATGGTATCCTACTGAGGAAAAATCAATCCAGTGTGAATTGCTTTGTGTCATTTAATGTCTTGTGATCACACAGAGATATTTGATTAAAAAGGCAATTCTATGCTATGGTGGCATTTAAATGTGTCTCCGAGATAGTGGTATGATTGTCATGCTGAAGTACCACATCTAGTTTTTGATCTGAAGTTTTCTCTGTAACACTACATGACTGCTGTTTGTTAACATGCTGCAAAGATTCAACTACTAACTAGCACAGCTGGTAAGAAATAACAGTCCTCTGGCTATACTTTCTATTTCAAAGTGCTTGATGTTCAGATGAGATTATAATAGTCAAGCTCAGTGCCCCTTCTGCACTACTGATGTAACTGACTTTTGACTTTCTCTTCTTGGCATTCAACAACTTAAGTTTAGACACTAAAACTGGAGAGATAGTTGGACTAAGACAGCCAATATTTCAGTCCTGGTCCTCCATGGTCAAAAAGAGCTTGTCTCTCAAGACCTATTCTTATCCTGCACTCTTTTGCTCAAAAAAATTTTACTACTCTTAAAAATTTATTTGGGCAATAACTGCCTCCATATAGGTGTTTGTTGCCACATTTTTCTTCAGGGAAGGAAGAGAGTGAGGTGAGAGGACTGCGTCTGCTGCTCACTAATCTCAGCTCAGCCACTTAGGCCTTGGGTGACTATGTTGGATACTTAACTCTTATTTCTGAGACAAAATTCCCAATGCCCAGTGTTAAGGAAGGAGAGTTTTATTTACGTCCCAGTATGTGGAGGGTTCAGTCCATCATCAGCTGGTTCCAGGACAGGGGAGCATACTGGGGGCAACAGTTCTTGGCAGTAGAAGACAGCAGAAGCAGCAATTAATTGAAAGAAGGAAAAGAAAGAATTGAGGACATGGCTAAGTACGGCCCTCACTCCCTTCAGACAACCACAGTTGATTTCATGTCCTTAACCAAGGGCAGAGAGGACAACCCCGGTGGCCATGTCACTGCCCACAAGCAGGACAGCTCAGCCACCAAGTCCTTATTTCTGTGCTGAAAGGAGGAGGTGCTCATGTTGTATAGAGTCCTCCACTCCATAACTCTGTCTGTCCCCTGTGTACTATGAGATCCTTATCTGCGTTACATAAAAACATATTCACTGGGTTATTTTAGTTTTTAAAAATTAAAAGGACAAATTAACTGAGGGGTGAATTAAGACCACTGATTGCTTTTTTTTTTTTTTTTTTTTTTTTTTTTTTAAGGGACCAGGGTTCATTGATTGCTTTTGACATTTCAGTGTGTGCAGCTTTCTCAGTTTGTATTCCAGGCCTCCACGTTTCCTGAACCCCCAGGTCCTGCTCCCACAGGTTCCCATAGCCTCTTTAGGGCTCTAGCCACTTGCTTGCACCTGTGTCCAGCTCCCCTACAGTGCTGTTCAGGCTTCCCTGAGTCGAGCAGCAACAGTGGCCTCATTTCCAGGCATTAAGCACTTTTGCACTTATAGGACCTCTGCATCTGTGATTTCATGCAATCTCTCAACAGCTGCAGGATTGAGGCACAGAAGTAAATTAAGGCTTAGGTGCAGCGCACCAAAAGCACACCTATGGACATGCTAAAAGCTGTGGAGGAGGACGCTTTAGCACCAAGACTTCTGACTCTCAGTTGCACCTTTCATCTTTTGGACCCTGGGGCCACTAGAAGATTTGAAAAGAAGTTTTCTTTTTTGGTTCTTGTGCTGTCATCAAGCCTTGCATAGTACTACATGTGAAGGAACCTCAATAGCAGCACAGCCACACTGACAGCAACACAGCTCACAAAACCAAAAGGGGGAGCAACATAAGTGTCCATAGATGGCTACATAGGTGGGCCGGGTGGCATCTATCCACACAGCACACAAGTGCGCAGCCTTGCGAAGGGAAGACATTCGCATGTGCACTATAGTGTGGATGAAATTCAACTGAATGAAATAGGCCAGACATGAAAATGCCAGAGCCACGAAGGCACACTGGGATGAGGTACTCAGATGAGCAAATTCAGGGAAACAGAGGGAGAAGGGTAGATGCCAGGGCTGGGGCAAGGGGAGCAGGGAGTTAGTGTTTAATGGGGACAGAGTGGCAGTTGAGGAAGACTGTAGCAGTAGTTGAGCAACAATGTGAGTGTGCTCAGTGTCACTGGGTTGCATACTTGAAATTGGTGATGGTACCACACTTCATTTTGCATCTCTTTTTGAAGCACAATCTGCACACATATCTCTTGAGTGTCAACACCTCTCCCTATCACATTCTGTTTGAAATCTTTCGTGTCAACCTACTACATGGACCATGAAGGCCACAGCTTGGAGCTCAGCGCACAGACTGATCCTTCTCTCTGCTTTGGTGCATGTGACACTCAGCCAGCCTGACTTCTCTAGCCTCCTGCTTGGAGAGAAGGATTTGAGTGCCAGGTTCTGGGAGCCATGTGGGCAAAGGCAGCAGATCTCTGTGCTTTCTGTGCTTGGGATACACACAGTTGGCCAGTCCCTTGGTGGAAACGGCTTCTGCCCCCCAGCCTTTCCTGAGGACCCTCCAGTGGAGACACCCGCCCCATTTAATACTTGCCAGAGTTTCAGTTGTGCACACTTTAGAGGTACTTGGGGATGCCTGTACCTGAGCCAATGGGAGAAACACCTACATAGGTAAGGCTGATTCTCAGCTGTCCTCGCTGACAAACTGGCTTTAGTCACTTGGACCTGCTAACAGGGCAACTTCTGAACCGTCCCTCAGCCTTTAAAATGTGTGCTTATCTCCTTTTCCACTTCTTTGTACTATTGTGAAATTTTGCATAAACACACACATATACACATTGTGCTCTGGGGAAAGAGTGCAATTATGCATGTGCTATTATTGCATTGTCTTTACTTGAAGTGTGAGCCAAGTGTTAAGTCGCTGATAGAAGCAGGCTAGAAGAGGCCAGGAGGCAAGCATTTCCATTAGACGGAGCCATGGTTGTGAGATCTGGGGGCTTTGCCACAGTGTGGCCCGTGAGAGTCACTGAGGCACAGAGCACATTGCTTTGCTGAGTCCTCTGTTTTGCCGGGATTGAGGTCGCTTATGAGAGGCTTAGGGAGCTGTGATGATTGCCCAGGGGACCAGTCCTGGCCTGTGCACTGTGGCTCCAGCCCCCACTGCAGTCTCTGGGGGGTGGCATGGGCTCCTCATGGAATTATTAGCTGCCCATGCAGGCAGTTCTCTACTTGGACTGATTGTGTGACTTCATCAAAGGAGGTGTCCCTCATTTTCTTGAAATTTCATGATGTTTTCCTAGTGGTATCCTGGTTAAAGTCCTAGAGTGACTCTGTGACATACGAAAAGCACGGGAAGTAGCTGCTGGTGTCCATTTCTGATGGACTCTTAACACCTAGGACTTTAACCTTTAACTAGCACAGCCTAACCTCATCTGGACTAAGGCAGATTTATTTATTTATTTTTGCCTTTTTGAGACAGGGTCTTGCTATGCAGTTCAGGCTGGCCTTAAGCTCATTTTGTAGCCCAGGCTAGTCTCGAACTTGCACCGATCCTCCTGCCCCAGCCTCCCAAGTGC
The DNA here is from genome assembly GCA_004027025.1 of Myocastor coypus. Taxonomy (NCBI): domain Eukaryota; kingdom Metazoa; phylum Chordata; class Mammalia; order Rodentia; family Myocastoridae; genus Myocastor; species Myocastor coypus. The sequence continues at coordinate 27,496 of PVJA010015608.1, forward strand.
TGGGATTACAGGTGTGCGCCACCATGCCCGGCTAAGGTAGCATTTTAGAAATGACCAGCCCCAAATTTAATCAGCTAGGAGCAGAGGTCTGTAGAAACAATCAATGTGCATCTGAGTCCAAGCTTGACTGAAGTCTTGGTCACCGTCCTTGTCACAGGGACAGAATACATGACACTCACAACTGAGTGCAGGAGAGGTTTATTTTGGCTCAAGTTTTCAGTCTGTGGTTGGTGGGCTCGAAGGCAGGAAGGAATGCTGGAAGGCTACAGCAGAGGAAAGCTGCTCACATCATGGTGGCCAGGAAGCAGAGCACGAAAAGAGGAACTGGGGTGGAAGAGGCGCCCTGCATGCCTAACCCCAAGTACCTGTCTCTGCCTACCAGGCCACACATCTGAGCAGCACTCTTAGCTCTAGTAGCCCCAGGAGTTGAGCACCCTTCCCAAGCCCTGCCTATGATCATGCAAGGTTTCAGGGTGCAAGGTGTTCACATACAAACCATAGAGCTGATGGTGGGTTTTGGACAAACATGAGCACTTGCCTTGGCACAGGAATACGGCGGTGTATATGTACATGGTTTTGCAAATAAAGCTTTATCGGACACAGGGTCAGGATATGAGAAACAAGTGAGAAGCTGTAAGGAAGGGGCAGGGTCAAATCCTGTCTTGTGTGAACATTTGATTATTTCATTCACCATGGATTTTTTCAATTTTGATTGTGGAAAATCTTGCATGAAAATATAACAGATCCCGATGGCTGAGGTTTTCAGAGTCCCTTTCTGTTTTGCACCCAAGGTGAGTGCCACATTGACCTCACCACAATCCTTGTCCTTGGTGATCTGGAGCCTCAGAGACCCACTGGGTAGAGAAGCTATAGGTAGCATGGCTGTATGAAAGCCGTGAGTTTCCTCCAAGCTACAGCTAAAACACACATTAATCCTCTTTGGAAAAAACCCACAGTATAAAAGATTACATTATGAATCTTGCCTGCACATGACATTCTTTTTTTTTTTTTTTCTTTTTGCAGAGCCAGGAATTGAAGGACCTTGCACTTGCCAGGCAGGCGCTTATGCCCCTGAGCTATCTCTCAGGCCTGCATGTGATATTCTTTTTTTTTTTTTAATGAAGTGAAATTATCTTTATTTCCAGATTAAATGATACTCTACATAGAGGACCTCCAAAAACCCACCAAGAATCTTGTAGATTTAACCGTCAAATTCAGCAATGTAGCAGAATACAAAGTCAACACCCAAAAGTCAGTGGCATTTTTCTTTATGCATCCATCTTTCTTTTTTCTTTTGTTATAGCCAAGCCCCAGATAGAGTTAACATTTGGACTTTGAACCTATTAAATGTAAAGAGCCATATCTGTGGTAATGATGATGTGCCATTAAATCCAACCTGAGATAGACACACAAGACAATTTGGGAATTTAGGATACGGACTTGTACAGATGCGTCCCCAGCTATGCTTGTTGGCACATGCCAGCTCACACTCAGGTGAAATCCAATTCTTACGTCAGAAATTTTGAATTTGTGGTACTTTATTATTTTCTAAAGAGACCAGACACCTTAAAATTCCGGTGCCAGGAGCATTTAAGTTCATCATAGATGGATTTTTATGAACACATATTGTGCTTAATCAGCCTTGGTGAGTCCAGCTAAATATGGGCTGCTCTATGCTCCCTGTTTTGAGAATGCAGGCCTAACTGACAGGGAGAGATAGAAGCATGGCACACAGGGCAGAGCCGAGCAGAGTTTTCTAAGACTGGGTGACTCACAAGGCTGATAACCATTCGCAGTGATGGGCACGCATTCTTTTCAGCGAGTACACAATTCAGCTCTAATGACTTCTCTAGTGCCATTCTATCTATTAATAAATGAGAATTTTTAAATAAAAGCCATTGCTTAATAGCATGGTTGGTTGAGCACTATACAGTTAAAGTTATCCAAGCAAAATAAAATACTCCAAATGAGTCACTGGCAGTCCTCTCTTATAACCCCATTGGAGTCTTTGTCCTTCTTTAGAATTGAGCTCTAACTACAAAGTGGGTATGGCAGTGAGGAGCATTGTCACAGCTCACGATAACTCCCAGGCAGGGACAGTAACTCTTAGGGGAGCTGCACACACAGAGAAGCAGGAAGAACACAAACCTTACCCGAACGTGGAGTGGGCTCCTAGGAGTCTGGGACAGGAAGGTGGGATACGATACCAGGGGAACATGAAGCCGTCCACACTAAGGAGTCAGATCTTGGCCATCTCACAGTGTGGCCACAGTGCCACCATGCCACTGCAGGGCTTGACCATCAAAGATTCAAGAGTCAGCATGTTCAGGATCTGACCAGATTTCCTTCAATCATCATGGTTGAAGCTCAGATTTGTGGAGAAAGGCTGAAGAGCTATAGAGAACAGCAGATGCCATCTACCTGAAATACCTTGTCTTCTTTTGAGAGGATGGCGAAATCAAAACGAGATTGCTGGGTAACTATTCAAATAGAGAAGATGACATAATATTTGAGGGGGGGATAAATGGAATTAAGGTGAATTAAAGTACAATTTATTTTGAACTAGCCAAATAAAGTGCATCCAATCAATTCATGCACAGGTAGAAGAGCCTCGGCTATCATGTCGGATGGGAAAGAAGCACAAGGGCCTTTGGCACCAGACACAAGATAGTGCTGTAATGACTACGGCACAGCTGGGAGACGGTGCTCTGCACAGGTGCCACACCTAAGCCCTGGCGCGAGGGGCTGGAGTAAAAGCAAGGGGGCTTGATGTCACTGTCCACCTTCTGCTGTCCCTCCTGCCTCAGGGCACAGGTGTCTCATTGGCAGGTGTGTGCCCAGGTGAGCACGACTCTGGCCAGAGCGCCGCTGCTGAGGGTGCCTGCGGTACTGGCACATTCTTAGATCCCTGTGTGTGTTCTCATAACTCACCACCGACGTGGTGCTTTAGAGCAACAGAACTTTTCCATTTCACAAATGTGGAGATTTGAATTTGGAGATCCATCCAGGCACGCTCTGTGTGAAGGCCCTTGCGGGAATCCCTTGTTGGTCTCCCAGTGGCTGGTGGCTCCAAACATTCCTTAACTAGTGACTGATCACTGCAGTCTCTGCTCCTGTCTTTACATGGCTTTCTCCTCACTGTGTGTGTGTGTGTGTGTGTGTGTGTGTGTGTGTGTGTGTGTGCACGTGTACCTTATAGCTCTTACAACAACACCACCTTTAACTATACAATGAGCTCCTCACCTTGAGTTCCTTAAATTACATCTCCAAAGACCTTCCCAGATAAGGCAGTACCACAGGCATATCTTCTGGAGGGTCATCATTAACACACTACACCTCAGGTTCGGAGTCTCTTCAATATTCCTCACACTCTGTGTGGATTGCCATGAATCAGTGCAGCTGTCGTTTCAACGCAGCTGTGAAGACCCTTGCAGACAGTTCAAAAACCTGACAGAGAATCGCTGCAGCACTCAACGGGTCACGTTTTGGAAAGAGGTTGTCCTAGCTGCACAACTGGAAGGTGAAAGGTTTACTTTGGCTCAGGCTTTGTGTCCACAGTCACCAGGCCCTAAAGCAAGCTGTCATGGCAGAGGAGAAACAGCTCACGGTCTGGGGATGGGAAGCAGAGAACGTCAAGGGGTGATGGAGCATGGCAGAGCCCTCCAGGCCACACCCGCAGTGGCCCTCCCTCTCCATGTGTGAACTCATCAGTAGAGTAATCCACTGACAAGTATCACATCCCCATGATCCCATCCCAGGCCAGAAGCCCACGCATGAACACATGAGGATCTGGGGGGCATTGATACAGGAACCACAGCAGAGGCCAAGGCACAGATGTTGAGGGACAAATGACCTTTAGGCACAGGTCAGATGATTCTGTTCTTCCTGCTGGGCTTTTTCCGGATTTCTAGTAAGTGGACTCTTCTTAGTTTCCTCCCCTGAAGCCACCCTCCCAAACCTTGATGGATCTTGTGCTGTGGTGCTAGGTACCGGCGATTGTTCCCCACAGATGGCTATATGCATCCTTCATGTGGAGTTTCCCAGTTTCCTAGCCATATTCATAGGAGCAGGCACAGCAAACAAGCAAGGAGTATTTGGGGAAGGGCTGGGAGAGGCGCAGAGGCCAAGAGGATGGCAGGCTCTCCTTCTGTCCCTCCGACTTTCAGCCATCTGTGTCCTTCCTAGGGCAGGCCCTCCCGGACTGCAGTTGTGCTGGGGTCTCATCATGCTGCAGCTCCGTGCTTGCTATCATGGGTGTTTAACATGGAGAATGTTTTCAAAATAGCTTTACAGTTTTCTTCTTGAAGAAGGATTTGTTCCTCATTTCACAGCTAAATGACTGTTTTCTTAGGGGAGGTGGGCATTGGGTGGCCTCCCGCCACTCAATGTGCTTTAAATTAGGGTATAATTTTAAAGCTTAGCCAGTATACATTGCACCGTTCTATACAACGGTATGCATGGATCGCTCTAATCTTGAACTCGTTTTGGAATACACCCAGGACAGGCATGCCTCAGTGAAATGGAATTTCTGTTTCTACTTTGTATTTTGGGGGACTTCCACACTAATTTCCACAGTTGGTTGTACTACTTTATTTTCATCAACAGTGTAGAAGGATTTCTTTCACCCCCCACCGTCACCCTCATCTGTTGTTTCCCAAATGAGCATCATTGTTATATATCACAAACATAAACCAATGAAAAATAGAAAGAAGCCAATTAATGAGGAGGTGCATGCAGTGGAAGGAGCTGTGGCTTGGTGAGCCTGTATGGGATTTAGTCGCAGCTGGGTCACTATAAAATACAAGACTTGGCAACCGTGAGGACCTTTCCACAACTGAGGCCCATTCCATTTCCATTCTTGGTGTTTCGGGAAACAAGGCTTTGTATAGCTCAAAGCCCAGCTGAATTTGCTCAAAGAACTTCCATGTCTCTGGCACCAGGGATTTCTGGCCCTGCCCACTTCCTGGCTGTAGCCTGCAAATGTCGTGGTGCTCCCTGAGGAGAAGGCAGCCTCTTAGGGGGTTGTCCTTACTTCCACCTCATTCTTGTTTCCATAGAGACCTAGAACTGGTGACAGTCTTTTCTCTGGGACCAAGGTCAGCAGAGTCACTTGCATGACTCTAGTGACTTCCCCCTACACAGTGCTTTCCACACTCCTCATGCAGCCATGTGGAGCCAAGTTTTAAAGACAAATTATCATTGTGTGTCCATTTCTTTGACTTTGACTCATCTCTCTTCAAATAAGTGGTTGTGCTGCCATTGCTCATTTATTAGGAATATTTTTTCCAAATTAGAGTTAGTAATATATATTCACTAAACAGGAAAATAAGACTTCCGTCTTATGAACATCTTTAAATTACATTAACACAGCCATTGCAGTACATTGAGCTCTATAGAGATAGTGTGAGGCCAAGGGAAAGCTGGATGGGTACTGGGCAACTCTGTACCTCTCTGAGGAAAACAAGCAAACCTGGACAAAGGAGATCCTAAGAAGCCAAGAGGCAAGATGTCATCATATGCATTCTTTGTGCAAACTTGCAGAGAGGATCACAAGAAGAAGCACCCAGATGCTTTCGGTAACTTCTCAAGAGTTTTCTAAGACGTGCCCAGAGAGGTGGAAGACCATGTCTGCTAAGGAAAAGGGAAAATTTGAAGACATGGCAAAGGCTGACAAGGCTCGTTATGAAAGAGAAATGAAAACTTAGATTCCTCCTAAAGGAGAGACAGAAAAGAAGTTCAAGGATCCCAATGTGCCCAAGAGGCCTCCTTCGGCCTTGTTCTTGTTCTCTTCCAAATGTTGCCCGAAAATCAAAGGGGAACATCTTGGCCTCTGCACTAGTGATGTCGCAAAAAAACTTGGAAAAATGTGGAATAATACTGCACTAGACAACAAGCAGCCATATGAGAAGAAGGCTGCTAAGCTGAAGGAAAAGCATGAAAAGGACATCGCTGCCTACCGGGCTAAAGGAAAACGTGATGCAGCAAAAGAGGGAGTCGTCAAGGCTGAAAGAAAGCAAGAAAGAGAAGGGAGAGGAGGAGGAAAAAGAGAAGAAGAAAGGTGAGGAGGAAGAAGAAGAAAAGAGGATGATAATAATGAGTAAGGGGGCCCTAGTATATTTTTTCTTCTCTATAAAGCATAAACCCCCCTGTACACAAATCACTCCTTTTGAAGAAAAACTGAAATATAAGGCTGTATGAGATTTGTTTTTAAACTGTAGTGTCTTTTATTTTGTAAAGTTAACACACTACCAAATGTGTCTTTAGATAGCCCCCGTCCTGGTGGTATTTTCAATACCCACTAACGTTGCCTAGTACAGTATGGGGGTTGTAAACTGGCCCAGAAATTTTAAGCAGGTTCTTGTTGGTACACAGCACAACATAGTTATATATGGGGACTAGTTCTTCATTTTCCATTGTCTGTAATGGAGCTTATATGAAATAATTGGCATTCTACGAACTCAACACCACTCTGTTATTGCAAAAAAAAAGTTGCAGCTTTTTTGTCGACATTCTGAATGCTTCTAACTAAATACAATTTTTCAATTAAAACACTAAGGTAGAGCCAACCAGATAGCTCAGTGGACTAAAGCCTCTGCTTAGGCCAAGCACAGCGGCTGGGGTTCAATCCCTGGTGTGCTGTGCAGGCTTGCCCCCAGGGAATGCTGAGATAGCCATTGATACTGGGTGTGGTGGCACATGCCTGTAATCCCAGCAATTGGTAGGCTGAAAACAGGAGAGTCACTACAAGTCCAATCTACATAGTGAGACTGTGTAGACTCTGCCCTAAATACATAAAAAATAAATAAGTAAAAATAAAACAACAACAAAAAAATCCAGTAAGTTACATGAACACAAATGAGAGAAAATCAAGCTTTTTGCAATATTTTCTGCATAAGAAAATCAGGAAGTGTCTCTCTTCAGAGCTGCTTTGACAGTCAGTCCTCGTCTGGGTGGCCTTCAGCTAGGGAGGGTGCACCTGTCCCCCAAGTTCAGAGGGTCCTGGTGGGAGGAGAATGTGGCACTGGGGATCGCACATTCTGCCCACAGCTTACTGGCCCCAGGTTCTACACTGGGGATTAGATCATGGTGTGCCAGGGCCACCAGAACTATCAGCCCACCACTTGGAAGTCTTTGTGACTGATGCTGAAACGGGGACATTTCACAGGACTTCTGGAGTATGCAACTCAGCATCAACAGGTTCGCACAAAGTTGTGTAACTGGAAGGAGGCCAGGTGTGGATAATAACGTGATGTGAACAGAGCCCCTTCGGGGGTTTTTGTTGTGTGGAAGAAGAAACAATCGGATTGGCCCATGGGGGTGCTGAGTGACTCTCATGCTTTGGGGAGTGTTTCACTACCTGTAGAGTGGCTTCAAGTCAGTTTTGCATCCAGATAACCAGTGAGGCAGAGCTGAGCATCTTCACTGTCCAGGAGAGTTAGGGTACGAGGGGTTGGTGCACTTCCTCAGAGTCCATTGCCCCTGTGCAATGGTCCCATGTGCTCAGGCATGAGTTCTTCGCATTCCAGCATGCTTTGAGTGACGAGATGTCAAGCGCAAAGATGGGAACAGTGACATTTTTACACATAAGGGCCAAGAAAAATGCATTTGAATGTTTATACAGTCATTTATTCATTCAACATTTATTCAGCAAATATGAACCAGAGGTTTCTGCTCAGTCCAGAGAGACATGCCATTCTGCACTGAGAGTAATCAGGGAAGATGTCAGGTTTTCTCCTTTTCTTTCTTTGATCAGGGCTATCAACTATCACTCAGATGATCCCGATTGTTTTAGGACAAAGGAAGGATTTTCTCCTAACTTTTAGAGTCTTTTATTCTGTCCTGGTACAGACTGTTGCATAGTGGTTGCCAACACAGACCACAGATAGTGCACCTAGGTTGTCTGGAAGGCAGCTATGCTCATCGCTATACCACCAACACTAAGAGTTGATCATGTTCTTGGACCACAGCATTCAGATTTTTTTTATTGGGACCAGGGTTCAAACTCATGACCTTGCACTTGCCAGGCAGGCACTTGTGCCACAGAGCTACATCCCCAGACTTTAGCTTTTTTGTGCTTCTGTTTTATTTTTCTCTTTCCTTCTTTCTTTTCTTTCTTTCTTTCTTTCTTTCTTTCTTTCTTTCTTTCTTTCTTTCTTTCTTTCTTTCTTTCTTTCTTTCTTTCTTTCTTGCTGGGGCTGGGGCTAGGTGGTTGCTGGTCTGCCTGATGAGCAGGACTCACTCACCAGCACAATGTGTCTGTTTATACTTTTGCAAAGTCTTAACCTTTTTTCAGACAGAGTTTATGGCTATACACATTAGTCAAGAAAATCTTTTTCACTTACTCCACACTCTTCAGACTGTGACACAATGACATCGCATGCTTTTAAGTAAAGAAAGTACCAATATCTAATTTCTAGATGGTTTGTACCTGTGAAGTGCTTAAAATATACTGCCTGGCCCATGGCAAGTGCTACTCAAGCTTGCCATTCTTAGCATTATTGTACTTGGAATGAAGGTGGGAAACAAACCAGGAAGCCTGCTGGACCAGAACACAGCAACAGAACCCATACGATGGATGCTAGTGTGAGTCTTGCTTTTCCTTCTTTGGTTACTGAAAAGAAAACATGTTGGGTAGAGAGGAACCACCAGAAAGCCTGCTGTGCTGTGTACAATTCTAGGTGTTGGATAGCAACTCCAGGGGTGGAGTACAGCTATCATCACCATGCCTGGATGTCTCCTTGTCCTCCCTGTTTACCCTAGACATGCTGGGTCTTGAGTAGTCCTTTGAGAAAGGACACATGCCTAGCTGTTCTAAGAAAACAAGATAATTTTCTTCCATCCAGATTTTCTTCTCCCACCACATTCTCATCTTGGTTCCTCCTAAGAACTCATTACCTCTGAGGAAAAGATGTGGCAACACAGGCTTTTACTTCCCTGATGAGCTTGGCTTGGTCCTGACAGCACTGGTCGCCATGGGTAAATTTTGAGACTTGTCTCCACTATGAAACTCTGCACTACACCTTTTGTAGATCTTAGGGCTATTCGTAACTCTAGGTTTGGGTTTGCTTGATGAGAACAGCTAACTTACCTTTTCAGAAGGAAGCATCTCTACCACACACATGCCAGGGTTTGAGGCCGGGCGGAAACAATGACTTGCTTTAGTGGTTCCCCCACACCCAGATCATATGGTTCCTCGGCCATTGTCTAACCCTGGGCTATTGCCATCACCCCTTGGATGCAGGGAGGCCCCAGACATGGAGTGCCCATGTCTGTGTTCTTTTTCTGCCTCCATCTATTCACAGTATTCCCAAGGAAAGAATGAGCAGAAGGCAGGGAAAACACAGGCCTAAGTGCGGCGTGCTTCAGGGAGCCTTGGCCAAGCAGCACAATACTCAGCCAGTGCTGGTGCTTGTTGCCTCTGTGCTTATGAGGAAGACTGTCTCTCACTTGGGTTCTTTTTTTTTCTAGAGGTTTTTATTTTTTAATTGCATTTAATAGGAAATAACAATGTGACAGTTTCAAAACACATTAGTAATACATTTACAGTATTTGTTACAATTCATATTGTTGTCCTAGTAGTTATACAGAGCATAGGGCGTAGAGGTGATAACTTTTCTAACCATTATTTGTACAAAAACTTCTTATTGAACTAAGAGAAAGTAGTTGTATCCATAATCCAATGTTCTATAATCGCAGTGGGTTATTGGTAAAACTGGCAATGATGGAAGCTATTGATTTAAGTCTTTTACAGCTCAGCATACTAATCTAGCTGTACTTTTTATGTCTCGTGGTTCAACTTTTATTTTGGCTGATGAAGGGCAAGTTAAAGTAAGACCTATATAACAAAACATGTAACTTTTGTATTTCCCAAGGTCAGTCAATTCCCCTCAGGGAATTACAATGCATGAAACGCAGAGCTAGATTGGTGAGACGAGCTTTAGGAGGCTTAGATTCAATAGCCTCCAACATCACAAGCTTCACTGGTGGCCCACTGCAATTGCAAAACATTTGACTGTGTATGTATCTGCTTCCTCTTAGTCCAAAGAGAAGTATATTCTTTTCCTTTTTTTTTCTAAGCAACATCAATAGGGAGGTGGGTCATGCCCACACACTGTACTCTGTAGAATGATTGTGAGGACAATATGCAATATGTCAACTTTCAAAGAAAAGAAAGGGGAAAAGAAAAAAGTAATAATAATGTTGATTTAGAAGGATTAATGTTTAATTGTTTGATCAATCTTATATACCTATATGTATTAATCTAAACTGATCTAATGATGAAAATATGTAATATAACCGGTGTAAAATTTAAACAACAAAAAAAATCCCCTCAGGGTTTACTTTGGAAGGATGTGCAGTGTTTTGTAGAGCTGTTCTCAGTGTTAGCCAACTGGATGAGTAGGGCCATTAAAGACTGAAAATATACCATAATGGTATCTGTGCACCTATGTGTATAGCAGACCAATTCCTAATAGCCAAATGTTGCAAACAACCAAAATGCCCATCATCTGAAGAATGGTTGAAAAAGGTGTGGTATTGTTATACAATGGAATATTACTCAACTATAATGAATGATAAACTAGATGATTTCATATATAAGTGGATGTACCCAGAACATATACTCATAAGTGAAATAAGCCAGATGTACTGCTGCTTGTAGCTCTCTCCGTTGTAGCCCTCCCTTTGCCCTCTTGCCCTTGCCCCCACTTTTCTCAGAAGATCCATGCTCCTGGCCCTGTCACTGTACATTCAGCTTCACACTCACAGCTTCCCCCTCAGGGGCACACTGCCTGGACTGCCAGGTCTTCTTCTGAAATTTTGGTGCAGGTCTTCTGACTCCACAACTCTTGTCCCCATGGCACATTGTGCATGCACCTAAATCCATGCTCACATGGATGATTCCAAGGGCTGCTGTGAGGTGGAGCAGTAGCCTGGCCCTCCTCTCTCCTGGCTGTAGGCGTTGAGTGCCTGGATTGGCAGAGCACTCTGAACCCAATTCCATGGAACAAATTCTCTACAACTCCCAACAGTAACCATGCCACTGTCTCAACATTAGACTGCCTTCACATTTCTTCAGCAAGATTAATTAGTCCACTACTCTTTTTTTTTAAATTTATTTATTTTCTTGTTTCAGAACCTTTGTTTATTCACTCATTTTTATGGCCGGCTAAGCCCGCCCCGAGGGCAGGGCTGGCGCAGCATGTGGTGCCGGAGATCGAACTGCGGTCCCTGAAGCCGCCCAAGCTTTCCCAAGCTGGTGCTTTAGACCACTGAGCCATCCCACCGGGCCCCAGTCCACTACTCTTAATCTCAGTCTCAGGCAACATCTCTGAACACGATCAAAATGCACACAAACTTTCTGCCAAGGCATAACACACATCATCTGGAGACCATTAGCCAATTCAGTCCTTTTCCCAAGCAGAAACTTTCTGAGGTTGATGTTTACGGGCAACCTCTCTAACAGCTTTCTGGTCTTCTGAGCTGTAACAAGAATCTCCCATCAACCTGAGCATTCCAGAATTTAGTAGGCTGAGGCAGGAGGATCTCTGGGAGTTTGAGGCCAGCGTGAGCTACAAAGTGAGTTCATGACAGACTGTACAGTGGTCCCTCACTTATGGAATTTACACTGCAAACACCAATCCAATAAGGGAAAATCAGTGAAGTAGCGATACTGTATTTATTTTAGTGTTTAGATATATTTTAAGGTTTTATAAACCCTTCTGACACTCTTATCAACTTTTCCCACACCTTAAGAAACACTTCTAAGCCGGGCGTGGTGGCGCACGCCTGTAATCCCAGCACTCGGGAAGCTGAGACAGGAGGATCAGTGCAAGTTCAAGACCAGCCTGGGTTACAAAAGTGAGCTCAAGGCCAGCCTCAACTACCTACCAAGACCCTGTCTCAAAAAGATAAAAAAAAAAACACTTTTAATATTATTGACCATTTTTTAAACTCGTAAACCTATGTAATTTTAACAACATGTGTA
>PVJA010015609.1:0-45053 GCA_004027025.1 Myocastor coypus
AGCTCACTTTTGTAGCCCAGGCTGGTCTCGAACTCGCACCGATCCTCCTGCCTCAGCCTCCCGAGTGCTGGGATTACAGGCGTGAGCCACCACGCCCGGCCTAACTGGTCTTTTGATGTCCCAATATTTCACCTGTCCTCAAGATTGTATTCCTGATTTGAAGTGCATTTCTGATGTTTCCACGCAGGAACCCTGTTTACACTCGGTCACCAGGGTCAGCCTGAGTCCCTGTACCCAGCCAAGCTTGGGTTCAGTCACTAGGATCCTAACCCTTGTCATGAAGGTCTTGAGGGAACAAGGGGGAACAATGGAGGGAACAAGGGAACAACTCGGTGCAAAAGTGTCACTGAACTGGGTGCTACCCACAGGCCACCTGCTAGCAGGTGTTGCAGCGGGACTGGCACAGATGTGTAGGGCCCGAAATAGCTGAAGATGGCCAGTTGGGGCATGGCCTGAGGGCATGAAAAGGGGTGACAAGTGGGGTAGCCTGAGGCAGGGGCTAAGGTGTGGTGCTCACCAAGTCATGGGTGCCAGGCTCTGCGTTGGCCACCTGCTGTCTCTGCCTGGCTATGTGGAAGAACAGGTCTTCCAGGGAGCCTAGGTTTGCCTTTGGCAGCTCTGACCCCTTGGCCAATGTCTCTGCTCCATCTCTTTGGCCCTGGGCATCCTGCAGGGCCAGTGGAGGTTTGAGGTTCAGGAACTCGATGGGTGGTGGGCTCCAGTCACTAGGGTATGGGTCCCTGGACGTCTCCATGGGTTCGGCTGTGAAAATCCTGGAAGCCACGGCTCTGGTTGACGGTGCCTGCTGGGACCTCTATGGACAAGACACAGTACGATGACACCCCTGCTTGTGTGCTGCTGTCCAGACAGGCCACACCAGGGGAGGAGAGGAATACGTAGGATACCCAGATACTTGGGAGGCTGAGGCAGGAGGGTCCCAAGGTCTAGGCTGATCTGGGCAACTTAGCAAGATTTTATTTTATTTATTTTTTTTTTTTGAGGCAGGGTCTCGCTATGCAGTTCAGGCTGGCCTTGAGCTCACTTTTGGAGCCCAGGCTGGTCTCGAACTTGCACCGATCCTCCCACCTCAGCCTCCTGAGTGCTGGGATTACAGGCGTGTGCCACCATGCCCGGCTAAGACTTTATTTCAAAAACAAAACAAAAGAAAAAAACAAAAGCCCCGCAAAAAACAAACATACAAGCTAATAATTAAACAACTACATTAGTGGATGTGCAATGCATAAAGATGTAATTTGTTACAGCAAAAATCTAAGGGGTGGGCCAGAGTTGTCAAGACGGCTTTTGTACACTCCTGGAGCTAAATTGGTATTGACTCAAGTAAGCTTGTTATACATTTAAGATGTAGTTTATAATCTTCAGGATAACCACTATGAAAACAAAAATATTTGGAAAAAAAGAAATGAAGAGCGATCAACACAGTACATTTAAAAATAAACACAAAAGAAAGTGAAGGATGAAGAAAAGAGATGCAAGACAGAAAACAGCAGACAGCTGGGACCCCTCGTGATCAATGAGTCAGTTTAAATGTAAATGAACAAATTCTCCAAGCAAAAGGGGAGGCCTTGCAAAATGGATTAAAAAAAAAAAAAAAAAAGCACTGGGCGTGGTGGCTCACGCCTGTAATCCCAGCACTTGGGAGGCTGAGGCAGGAGGATCGCTGTGAGTTCGAGACCAGCCTGGGCTACAAAAGTGAGCTCAAAGCCAGCCTGAACTGCACAGTGAGGCCCTGTCTCAAAAAGCCAAAAAAAAAAAAAAAAAAAAAAAGAAATTCAACTCCGTGATATCCCAAGGGATCCACTCTCAATCCAAAAGTTAAAACAAGGAGTTGGTGAGACCACTCAGAGACTAAAGTGCCTGCTTAGGCAAGCTTAGGTAAGTGCAGGGACTGTGGTTCAATCCCCAGCACCCGTGCCAGCCCCACCCCAAGGGTAGGCTGAGCTGGTCACAGAGTCCGGGCATAGTGGCATACACCTGTAATCCCAGCCCTAGGGTAGTGAGAACCTGTAACAACCAAATGCATTAAAATGAATAAATAAATAAAGATAAGTTGAAAATGAGAGAAAGGCCCAGGTGCAGGGGTTATGCACTTGTCATTCCAACATTCAGGAGGCTGAGGCAGGGGGATTGCCATGGGTTCCAGGCCAACCCGGGCTCCAAAATGAATTCAAGGCTAGCCTGGACTACACAGGAAGACCTTGTCTAGGAAGACAGAAGCATCCTAGAGGCTGGGAAATGGTAATTCTAGTTAGTCTGGCATGTCCCAAGCACCCTATGCCAAGTGCTATGACCAGGATGCCAAGGCTACCGAGGGCCTCTGCAGTCACCTGGAGGAGGTAGAGCAGTCAGCTAAGCCTCTTTCACAGCTTGCTTGTTGGTTGCTTGTTTGCAGGCTGCAGACTGTTCCCAGGGCCTCACACATGTAGCCAAATGCTCTACCATGGAGCCACCTCCCCAGCCTGTCCTGTGCCTGCGAGAGGTCACCTTGCTGCTACCCTCCTTGTTCTTTCAGCTCCCTGAAGAATGACAGCTTCCCAAAGTGTCCCTGTGCAGTCAACCCTTACGGAATCCAAATGCCTGGGGACCTTGGGGTCAAGCAGCCCTGATCCATTTGGAATCTCACTGGGCACTGCTTGGCCCACAGCGGGTCCTACGGCCTTGCTTTTTTTTTTTTTTTTTTAAGAATTTTTTTTTTTAGGGGCCAGGGAGATAGCTCCATGGCACAAGTGCCTGCCTGGCAAGTGCAAGGTCGTGAGTTTGAACTCTGGTTCCCCCCCCCCCCAAAAAAAATTTATTTTGTTTATTTATTTTTCTTGTTTCAGACCCTTTGTTTATTCACTCATTTTTATGGTCGGCTCAGCCCCCCACCGAGGGCAGGGCTGGCTCGGCATGTGGTGCTGGGGATCAAACCACGGTCCCTGAAGCCGCCCAAGCTTTCAAGCAGGTGCTTTATACTACTGAGCCATCCTGCCGGGCCCTGGCCTTGCTATCTACTGGCCTCTGAAACGAAGATGCCAGGCCCAGGAGCAGATCCAGGGCAGGGACTCTGGCAGCAGGACCTGGCTCACAGCCAGGGAGCATAGGGATTTGGAGAGGGTCATCCTCAAATCCAGGAAAGCAGTCCCTGTGGTTTTAACCTCACACATTGTGAGATGAAGAGGGCTGGGATCACAGTGCCCTGTATGAGCAGCAGGAGGCGCTGGCTTTCTTTAGCCTCCTCAGACAGGCAGATGGTATTGGTCCACTTGGCCTGTGCTGGGCCCCGGGTACAAATGGCGACACTCAGGTCGCTGAGGCAGGAGGATGGCAGGAAGTTTGGGGCCGGCTTGGGCTATGTAGTGAATCCAGCGTCTGCCTGAACCACACAGCGAAACTCTGGCTCAAAAAGTAATACGACAAAATCGAACAAAACGAAAGGGTCCATGAACGCCGGAGGGGAGCACACCCCGGCCCCAGGATCCCCGGCCTCGGTTTCTCACCTGTACCTTGCGCCTGACCGACCGTCGAGGCCTGCGCCTGCCAGCTCTGCGCGAAGAGGACGTGGCCTGGGAGCTGCGGGATGCGCTGGCTGCTGAGGACAGCGAGCGAGGGCCAGAGCGGGGAGCTGGGGCATGAGCCCTCCCGCGCCCCATTACTCCTTCCGTCCAACCCTGGCGGCCCTCCAACCCTGGCGGCCGTTTCTGGCCCGTGGGCCAGGCTGCGCCACGTGCATCCTACGCCACGTGCATCCCACGCCGCGCGCACCGGCGCCCCCTGGAGGCCACCCGAAGCTCAGGCCCTCCAGGTCCTCCGCAGGGAAGAAGGCTTAAGGCAGAGAGTACTCAAGGGCTACATGGTCAGTTCAAGGGCAGCCTGAACTGCATAGTGAGACCCTGTCTCAAAAGCAGTAGCCCTCCCAAACCGAGCCCCTGCAGAGAGAGAGAGAGAGAGTGAGAGAGAGAGAGAGAGAGAGAGAGAGAGAGAGAGAGAGAGTGTGTGTGTGTGTGTGTGTGTGTGTGTAGCACTTTGCTCATAACACACCCATACTGAACACACACTCCATCTGGCACAGAGCAGAGCGCTTCTGGGTGACAATATGCATGTGTGCAGCTGTGTGTGTCTGCTTTAGGGGTTGAGTGGCCTCAGATTCTTGCTCAGCACACACTGGTTGGACCCCAGCCTTACACTTGAGCTGGGCAAAACCCAGGTCCTTTACAATGAGCTACATCCACAGCCCATTTTATTTTTTATTTTGAGAAGTATTTTTTTCCCCCCCTGCTGGCTCAGGCTGCCTTTCTGGTGGGCCTGGGGATTGAACCCCTGACCCCTGTGCCTAACTGGTATTGTAAGTTCAAGAGCTTAAACCACTGAGCTATTCCAAAAGCCCCCCCCCTCCATTTTTTATTTTGAGACAGGATCTGGCTGTCATTAAATTGCCCAGGATAGGTTGGAACTTTCAGTCTTCCTGCCTCAGCCTCTCAGAGGGCTGGGATTACAAGAGTGTGCCAGCATGCCCAGCTAAAATTATTTTGATGCAAAGTGTTCCAAAATTGCCAAAGCTGGCATCTCTGAATAGCTGGAATTGCAAGTGGACACCATCCTATCTGGGAAGCTGGGCTATCTGCCTGCCTTGGCTTCTTCAGTACTGGGGTGAAAGGTGTGCATGTACATGCCTGGTTCCCCTTAGCCTCAGCCAGCCCTGTCATCAGCCAGCCCCAGGCCTGGCATCAAGCACAACAAAACCAACCAGTATCCTTCTGCCTGGTGCTGCAGGCAAGAGGGCAGCAGAACTGAACAGGGATGAGACATGCCACAGTGTCCCTGGCAAGCCAGCCATGCCTGTCCCCAAGGGACCCCTCTTCTGGGACCCAGCTAAGACAATCAGGACGGCAGGCCCTTGGTGGTGGTGCATTGGCCAAGAGTTCCCACCCGCAAATTGCCACTTTCTGCTTCTTGTAAATTCTGCTAGGAGTCTGGGCTGCTTCATTCCTCTCACTTCCGGTTGTCAATGGGAATATTGTGGATGGCATCCCCTGATCTCTGCTCTTGCTCTTTTGTTTTGTTTGGATACTGGGGATTGAACTGTGGACCTTGTGCTTTCCAGATAGGCACTTGTGCTGCTGAGCTATCTCTGTGGCCCCTATTTTGTTTTTTGAGACAAAGTCTCCATATGAAGTTAGGCTGGCCATGAGCTCACTTGGGAGCCCAGCCTGGTCTTGAACTCACAACGATTCTCCTGCCTCAGACTCCCCAGTTCTGGGACTACAGGTGTGCACCACCACCCCCAACCTGCTCTTGCTGTTTAAATGTGTAGGTAGGTTGGCTAATGAGCACTGTTTGAAACTGTAATACATAGAGACAGAGCCAACCACAGGCAAAAATGACAATAGTGACTCACAGGAGAATAACCCTTGCAAAACCAAAAGTGGCAGCACACACCTATAATCCTAGCACTCAGGAGGCTGAGGCAGGAGGATTGCAGTGAGTTCAAGGCCAGCCGTGGCTGCAAAGTGAGACTTTGTCTCAAATAAAGGGCAGACTGTGAGAGCTGAGAGAACAGAGCTGCTCCCACGGGAGACCCAGGCTGCAGAGCTGCAGGAGGTTGGGCGAGGCCTTTCCCTGAGCGGCTGACACACTGGAAGCTTGGGTCCCAGGGAGGAGCTGTGAGGTCGTATGAATTTTTGAGCAGGGTGGGGGTGGAGGTGGGGCTGATAACATGTGGCCAGGTGGCCAGGGCCTCAGCCTTAGAGGGGCTGAACAGGTCTCAAAGGCAGACACTTCTCCTGGGAGCAAGCAGCAGGAAGAAGCAGGACTGTGGAGCTGGCACAACCACTGCCCATATCCTCAGGAGAACTGAAACTAGAAATTGCTTCTGGCCCAGATGTTTCCTCCTGGGTATCTTCAGAGAGAAAGAGAGCTCAAGACATCCTTTTCTAGTGATCCATGTACACCTAAGCACACAGCAGCACAAGTCGTCAGCCAGCAGCCAGGTCCCGGAAGTGACCTCTATGCCCACGGACAGATGACTGTGTAGTGTGTGGTACTGACACGCAGCGGGGCTCTGCTGTGCCGTAAATAAACTGGAGTCATCAGGAAGGAAATGGATGAATCCGGAGACCGTAATGTTCAGTGGAATCAATTGGGCACACCAGCTTCCATATCACATGGCTTCTCTTATCTGAGGAATCCAGAGTTAAATAAAGAGCAAATGAAAGATAGATTATAGGAGTACAGAGACGGCTCTTTTGCAGTAAGGAAGGGATTAAGAGATGGAGGGAGAAGGAGGTGTAAAAAGAGTGACGCTGCACTCTGTCTGGGCCCTGGCTCCCTCTGACTGTGGCTATGGAGTGCCACAAAGATGAGCTCATAAAAATAATTTTTTTTAAAGAGCAAGGTTGGCCCTTGTCCACTCTTCTGCGTTACCATGTGACCTTTTCCTCTCATGTATGTCCGTCACACTGATGCTGTGATGGGGGAAAAATGCCTCTCAATTTGTTAGATGTCAGATGAGCCAAGTTCAGGTCCCCTGAATACCAAAGACTAAATCCAAAGGACAGAAGTTAAAAGTAGAAAATATTTCTTTCTTTCTTCTTCTTCTTCTTCTTCTTCTTCTTCTTCTTCTTCTTCTTCTTCTTCTTCTTCTTCTTCTTCTTCTTTTTGGCTTATAAATAATATGTTTATAGGTACTATGTAGTGCACTGTAAAATGATGAAGTCTAGAAAATTAGCACATATCACATTACTTAACATTTTTTTTTTTTTTGCCTTTTTTTTTGAGACAGGGTCTCGGTATGCAGTTGAGGCTGGCCTTGAGTTCACTTTTGTAGCTCAGGCTGGTCTCGAACTTGCACCAATCCTCCTGCCTCAGCCTCCCGGGTGCTGGGATTACAGGCATGAGCCACCACGCCCGGCTTACTTAACATTTTTGTGGTGAGAAAATGTTCACTCAGAATTTCTCTACAACACAACGTAAATAGCAATGAAATAGTTTCAAACAGGTTAGTAGGACAGTTACAATGATTCATACATTGCATACTGTCTTCCTAGTAGTTATTCAGGGACAAGATGTAGACATGACATCTCATCTAAACAATATTAGCATAAATCTTTCTTCTCTCTGAACTATAGGAAAGTAGCTGTGTATCTACCCTGAAATGTTTCTTAAAATTCATTTTTATTTTTGCTTTGAGACAGGGTCTTGCTGTGCAGTTCAGGCTGGCCTTGAGCTCACTTTTGTAGCCCAGGCTGGTCTCGAACTCGCACCGATCTTTCTGCCTCAGCCTCCTGAGTGCTGGGATTACAGGAGTGTGCCACCACACCTGACCCTGCTTTGGAGTTTTGAGACAGTCTCACCATACAGTTCTTTTGAACTCAGCCCAGGCTGGCCTCAAACTTGTAGCAGTCCTCCTGCCTCAGCTTCCTGAGTGCTGGGGTTACAGGTGTGAACAACCACACCCAGCGAGACTAGCAAAGCCTGGCTTTTTAAGAGAAAGCTCCTGAGAGACAAGAGGGACCTGAAGTGGTTGTCACAGGGCTCTTTCTCCAAGAATGTTTTACAGAGCAAAATCACAAGGCAGGAACAGTGTAGGTCACATGCACATCAGCCAATAGGGTCACAGTACAAGCCTGGCTAATGCTGATCCCACAGGGACTCAAGGCACATGTTAGGGGGATATGGTGATCATCAGGAATGTCAGTTTATCTGTAATTTACCTTCGTTTGTTTGGTATTTTTGAGACAGAGTCTCACTTTGTAGTTTAAACTGACCCCTAAATTCTTTTTTTTTTTTTTTTTGTCTTTTTGAGACAGGGTCTCGCTATGCAGTTGAGGCTGGCCTTGAGCTCGCTTTTGTGGCCCAGGCTGGTCTTGAACTCGCACCGATCCTCCTGCCTCAGCCTCCCAAGTGCTGGGATTACAGGCGTGAGCCATCACGCCCGGCTTCCTAAATTCTTTATGTACTCCAGGCTTCACTTGAACTCATGACAGTCTTCCTGCCTCAGCCTCCAAGTGCTGGGCTTATAGGCATGTGCCACTACACCTGGCTATACCTTGTTTTTGGTGAGGAGGGTACCTGTAATCAAACTCAGGACTTCATGCTTGTATAACTTCTAGCATAGAAAATATAGAGCTTTTTTTTTTTTTTTAAACCTACAGATGCCAGGCTGATTTTATTTTATGGCTGGCTCAGGGCTGGCACAGCATGTGGTGCCGGGGATCGAACCGTGGTCCTTGCAGCCGCCCAAGCCTTCCCAAGCAGGCACTTTAGGCCACTGAGCCATCCTACCAGGCCCCCCCTTTTTTTTTTTTTTAAAGAGATGAGTCCAGATGTTGTGGTCACCCACCCAGCTGTCTGTAATCGCAGTACTTGGGAAGTTGAGGCAGGAGATTGCTATGAGTTCAAGGCTAGCCTGAATAGCATAAGTAGACCCTGTTTCCAAAACAGGGAGGAGAAGGAGGAGGAGGAAGAGGAAGAAGAAGAGGAAGAGGAGGAGGAGGAGGAGGAGGCCCATTATCACTCTATAAACGAAGTCCAAATCTGAGAATGATTTCTGAGACCGCAATTTTTATGACCTCTTGTGCATTTTCTGTTCTAGAATAGAAGGCCTCAACACAGTATGAGTATCTAAGCAGTCCAGCACGTAATTGGAAGAAGCCGGTTGTCACCCTTTGGGGGAAAGAAGTTCAGTCACCTTGTGGGGGAACATGCAGAGAGATTGTCCTCTAAGGTCAGTCTGGACGTTCCGAGAACTGTGGGGCGGCTCCCTGATCCCACCTTAGCGCTCCCAAGGCCCTTGTGCCTGCCTTTCATCAGCAGATAGATTGAAGCCAAGTCCTGCTGGGAGGCACAGGGCCTGGGCACTTAGAAGCCCTTGGGTAAGCTTCTGGAATGCACTTTGGTATTAGTAAATATCCCTTACTTCTTGTGGGCTGATTGGCCCACAATCTTGCAAATGAATAGACTGAGGAGGGTTACATAGCTGAGACAAATGGTATGATTTCAGGTCCTGGAGGATCAAAAACTCTCTCTCAAAACTTGAGATGTTTTGCGCCCATGAGGTAGCTCAGCTGCCTAAAGCACCTGCTTCGGCAAGCACAGGGACTGTGGTTAGATCCCTAACACCACAAGCCCCGCCAGCCCTGTCCTGAGGGTGGGCTACATCAACAGGAGTCCAGGTATAGTGGTGTCTATAATCCCAGCGCTGGGGAGGCTGAAAGCAGGAGGATTACCATGAGTCTCAGCTGCATAGTGAGACCCTGTAACAACCAAATACATTAAAAACAAAACAAAACAAACAAACAAAAAACCTTGAGATATTCTGATGCTTTAGCCCAAGAACTTCTCTGGGAGGCTGTATTTATTAGATTTTCAAACAAAGCAGTGGAGGCCAGCGAGAGAGCTTGGCAGACGAAGCACCTGCTTAGGCAAGTGCTGGCACCACAGGCCACGTGGGCCCCCCCTCCCAGGCTCTTTGGGCCTTCGACCGAGACTGGGCATGCACCAGTAATCCCAGCACTGGGGAGTCCGATCGATCTGTGTAGTGAGACCCTGTGCCAAACACACTAAAATACAAGACAAAATAAACAAACAAACAAAAATACCAACAGTGGAATACTGAAGAAGATGCAGGAAGCTGGCAGGACTGGGGAGTCCCTTCAAGGGCTTCTTCAATTAATATATCATGTTAATTTAGGAGAGCTCTGTTATCTCTAGAAAGGTCCCACCACAGAGTGAGATGCCTGTGGATACAGCTTGTATCTAGTTAACTGACATTGGAGCCAGGCATCCTTAGCTGTGGCCTTGTCCTTTGAGGCCGTAGGGCTTTACCCACTGTTAAAGGCCCCAGTGGGACCTGTGACTCACAAAGGTTCACGTACTATGAGGCTGTTGCCCTGGGCTTTGGGAAAAAAATCACAAATAAACATGAAGAGCCAACTAGTGAATATGAATCCTGCTCCGAGCCACTTCCTAGTTGCAGTGGATCGTGTGGTCAGCTTGTTACACCTAGCTGGACTGAACCAGCGCCGTGCTAGGTGTGGGAGGCCACCTGAGGATTGTTGCCGGCAGCCTGAGGCAGAACTGGAGAGGAAGGCTATTAGGGAAGTTGCTAGGGAGCTATTCTACTGGAGGACCTGTCATGCTGGCTTTCCTGATGAATTTGGCTATTTTTGTTGCAGGTAGAAATTGGGACCTCACTGTCCCTGAGCATGCTGTGGTTCATTTTGGGGAGCTCTGGTCCTCACCTTGAGCATTGCTTCCTGGCTCTGGAAGGGAAGATGGTGCCTGCTCAGTCTCCTGGAAAATCTTGTCAGATTGGCTTTTGCAGTGCTAATTCAGCTGTTCTTATAAGCGGAGGAGCTCGGGTTCTTGCTGTTGCTGAGGATGGCTGTGGTACTTCTCGGGGGAGCTCTGATTCTTACCTTGAGGTCACTTCCTAGCTCCAGTCAGGCCTTTCAGCCTGCTGGCACAGATCCATCAGCTCACTGTCACAGACTTTCTTGCTTCTACCACTGACCTGTGGTCCTTCCCAGTACAGATCTGTGAAGCGGGCCCGCATGAGACATTGTTGTGGGCTCTGGGCCTCAGCTGGACTCATAGGAAGCATTGTTATGAGCTCTAGGCCTTCAGCTGGACTCACGCAGGACATTAGGATCTAGGTCCTCTGCTGGATTCTGTGGTCTTTAGTGTGTGGACAGATTTCCGGCTCTCTTAGTGTATGATCCTTTGGGTGATTCGTTATAAAATTGGTAGGTTTTTCTGTGGCACAGTAAAAAGATAAGGAAGATAAAAGAGGCCTTCCTGGACTCTAAGGACACAAAGAGAATCTGGCAGAGGAGTTGAGAGCGTTAGAAGGTGAAGTGGAAGCGGTGGTGGGGCTGGGGCTGCTGAGAGAGGAGGTGGCCCCCGCAGGGTTTAAGGGAATCGGGTCTGATTGAGAAAGAGGAGGCTGGGTGGGCTGTGGGTAGCGGGGAGAGAAGCAGGTCTTCAGAATCAATAAAGGGTGTTAAGGGATTTCTGGCCAATGTTTGTTGTGATAACAGGAATTTTAAGAGTAATTTTTTGGATGTTGTGCTTTCCAGGAGGCCAAGGGAGCCGAGACTGTACGGATGAGGCATCCTAGTGAGGTGTCTTTTGGGGGTTGGGAATGAATAGTTCCCATAGTGACCAAATTTGAGGTGAGCCGAGAGCTTCACACTCTAAGAGAGAGAGAGAGAGCTTCACCTGCTCCCAAGGATATGAAATGTGAGAGAAATCCCAAGCCTATTTTCCCAGTTGTCACTGGAAATGAGGGAGGCGCCCCAAAGTAACTGTCCTGCCTCAGGGCCTGAGAGCAGTAGGCCTGCCCAAGGACTGCAAGGGCAGCCTTTTCTATCCGTGGGTTTCCTGACATGTGCCTGTGATTTCTGAGACCGAGAGGAAAAGCATCCTGCTGTGAGCCCTGAGGATAGTAGCCCTGCCCAAGGAACAGGAGGCCAGCTTCCCCTGCAGTTTGAGAAAGTGAGACAAGAAACTGCTAGAAAGCTCACTTGTGCTGTATGAGGAGGATTGGTGTTGGGTGCAGGCTGGCAACAGCAAACAGGCAGATTCCAGAGGAGAGGAATTTGGTCGACAGGCAAGGCGGCTCAAGTACTGGGGTCTTTGACCTGAGAGCCACATGTATTCCTGTTATGGTTTATGTCTAGTTGTCCCCCCAAAGCCTCATGCAGTCATGGGGTAGGGACTTCTATAGATTGAAACTTGACTCATGAGTCACTGGGATTATGCGTTTTAGTACTGATCTAGAGTTTGAGACTTGATCCATGACCCCTGGGATTATGTGTTTTAAGTACTTCCAGGATTATGGGTGTAGCCTAAGGCGGTTAAGGCTGAGGTGGAGAGCTTGAGCGTAATATAAAGACAGAGAGACAGACTGAAGCTGTTGCTCTGCTGCCCTGTTTGGTTGGCTGCCTCTGTCACGTTTGTTGCTGTTCTGCTGCCATGAACTGGATGCTCTCTGCCCTTTTCCACTCAGCCTTGGGCCAGCTGAATATGGACTGAAACCTCCAGTAACTGTGAGCTAATAAACCTTTCCTTCCCTCATTTTGAGTGTCAGGTATTTGTCCCAGCAACGAAAGAAGAGTAACTAAGACAATTCCCTATCTAAGTCATGGCACCAAAGTATTAGATTTTTCAGTGGTAACACAGCAGAGGAACAGAACTTGAAGGGAAAAGAGGTTGGGGGCTTTATTCTC
The DNA here is from genome assembly GCA_004027025.1 of Myocastor coypus. Taxonomy (NCBI): domain Eukaryota; kingdom Metazoa; phylum Chordata; class Mammalia; order Rodentia; family Myocastoridae; genus Myocastor; species Myocastor coypus. The sequence continues at coordinate 12,228 of PVJA010015609.1, forward strand.
TTTGAGGACATGGGGCGAATCCAAGGGAGCTGGGGGTGATCCTCTGACCTGACCTCTGAGACAATTGGAGGCTGAGACTTTATGGACTCTTTCCAGGTTGGCCTTTGAGAGGTAGGTTTAAGGACACCTAAGGAGCCAACTGGGGTCTCTCTTGTGGTGTGGGAAAAGTGAAAGGAAATTGTATCCAAAGCTGGGGTGAGGAGGAAGGGGGAGGTGGTCTCTGGGAAGGTAAGCTCTTGTTTAAGGGCTTAAGCCATGTTAGGTGATCACCATAATAACTCAGCAATTCATAGTAGGGCCAGAACCTATCAAAAATAGTATAAAATGTAGCCTGTATTGTACTGTTTGCCTTGGAAACCCCCAAACTATGACAATAGTGGCCTCTGTCAGTTTGGGAATCAGGTTCTCTGGTTAAAATATGGGCATCTCCCTTCTGGGCTGACTAGCTGGCTGGCTTTTTTTCTTTCTTTCTTTTTTTTTTTTTTGAAAAAGAGTCTTGCTGTGCTTGAGATTGGTCTTGAACTCACCATGTAGCCCAGCTGACCTTAAACTCATGGCGATTCTCCGGCCTCAGCCTCCTGAGTACTTGTGTGCATGCCCAGAGGAGCTTTCTTTAAAAGCTGATAGAGGGGCTGGGGAGATAGCTCTGAGGCACAAGTGCCTGCTGGGCAAGTGCAAGGTCGTGAGTTTGAACCCTGGTCCCCCCCAACATAAAAGCTGATAGAGAGGTCATCACCACATCCTGCCATCCAAAGGCAGAAAAGCCTGTAATTCCTAGGGCTCCTCTTAGCTGTTTTATAATTTTGAGCTGCAGGGGAAACAAGTATCAGTTTAATTTTTTCTTCACCCAGTCTTTGGGTTTTCTTAGATATGCTGAGTGAGGCCCACATATTTTTTGTTTGCTTGTTTATTTGCTTTGTCTTTTCTTGCTATGCAGTTCAGGCTGGCCTGGAGCTCACTTTTGTAGCCCAGGATGGTCTTGAACTCACACTGATCCTCCTGCCTCAGCCTCCCAAGTGCTGGGATTACACGCGTGCACCACCATGCTTGGCTCTCCCACATGTTTTAACTCAAGGCTACAAAATTGTGCCTTAGACCTAGAGGTGCTGTAATCTCTGCCTTCTAGAAAGTTCAGCAGGTGTGAGTCCTGGCTGAGTGCTTTCTGAGGGTGGAGCGTGGCAGTGCATCATCTAAAGTTGCAGGACTGGGGCTGGGGAGATAGCTCCGTGGCACAAGTGCCTGCCTGGCAAGTGCAAGGTCGTGAGTTTGAACCCCAGTCCCACCAAAAAACCAAAAAAAAAAAAAAAAAAGTTGCAGGACTGTGACTTGGGAAAGTTCAAGACAGGTCAAATGTGGGAGAGCATTTGTCCAGAAAAGTGAAGCCATCTCTGCACCCTTGGGGTAGCACGGTCCATGTCATTTGAGAAGCCTGGTTATGAGGATTTACAAAGGCAAAAAGAAACTGGGCATCTGGATGTAAAGGATACAAAGAAGGCATCTTGTCACCCTGACACTCTGAGCCAACCAACACCCTCAGGGATCTGAGAGAAGAGCAAGTAGGGTTGGGGATCATAGAGTGGGTAGGCACTACTGCCTCATTTAGCAGTCTAAGATCCCTGTTCTGAATTCCACTCTCTGTTTTTTGTTTGTTTTGGTCTTTTCTCACTGTGCAGTTCAGGCTGATCTTGTGCTCACTTTGTAGCCCAGGCTGGTCTCAAACTCACAACAATCTTCCTGCCTCAGCCTCCTGAGTGCTGAGACTTTATGGACTCAGGTGTGAGCCACCATGCCTGGCCTTCTGCATAGGGTTTTGGGGTTCTCAGGATTGGAGAGTTGGAAGAACCATTCCAAGGCATTAGTAAGCCCGGTGTCCTCAGCTGTCATTGTCTACTAAAGGCACTAGTCCTTTTTTTAACGGCTAGCCTCAGAGGGTGTTGTCTCTGGTGAGGAAAAATGATAGCTCCGTAAGGTACATTTGCACTGGAGCACTGGAGCAGCTCTTTCTGCTGTCCCACCCTGATCTTTACTTGCCCATACGTGAGGATTCACTGCTGTCTCCACAGGAGGGAGGCAGTATGTCTATTATAGTATTCAAACAAGAGAAGATAACTCTCCCTAGAAGGGGAACTGGACCTTCAGGTATGACCAGAATGGACTGGGAGAACAGAAAGTCATTCCAGTTATAGCCTAAGGGTTGTGAGGAAGAGCAAGTCCCCTCCTCCCCAGTCACTACTTTCACTGAGGGGAGAGGCTGGAAGGCCAAGCAGAGTGACGACAGATGGAAAGGCTGGCTCTGGTATCCAGCAATTGGCTGGTGTCTTTTCCCTTTTACGGTGCTTTACCTAGGACTCCTCCGCAGGGGTGACAGTCTGGGTAGAGGAAGGGGACCCTTCAGTCTCCCTGGACAAGGCAGCGAAATGGGCCTGACCTTCAAGACTTCATCTGAGGGGGAAGTCTGACTTCTAGCAGTCGCCACATCACACAGGGTATGGCTCAGGGTACCTCTTGTCATGATGGATCTTGTCACAGTCCCTCCTAAAATGGCCTGGTCCCCAGAGCTATAGCAGTGGGATTTAGTTGATGACTGCCCTTGGAGTCTCGGAGTTTACTCAGAGTAATCAGTCTGAGTTTACTCTTTTTTTTTTTTTTTTTTTTTTAATGTATTTGGTACAAGGTCTTACTACAAAGCTCAGACTTGTAGTGATCCTCCTGTTTTCAGCCTCCCCAGTGCTGGGATTACAGGTGTGCATCACCACACCTGGTCTCAGTGGCCGGCTCAGGGTGCCCATGGATGGGACCTGTGCAGCATTTGGTGTTAGGGACTGAACCCTTGTCCCTGTGCTTGCCTGAGTAGGCTCTTAGTCTGTTGAGCTATCTCATCAGCCCAAGTTTACTACTTTTAAGGCTTTGGTCAATGTCATTGTTTTTTCCTGGTCTCTGCATTCTTTTCTTGTCCTCTTCACCGTCTCAATTCTAAAATTCAGAACGTTGAGTATTCAGGGCAAAGGCCACCTTCTTTAGCTTGCTCTTAATGTCTGAAGTCAACTGAGTAGTCAATTTGTCTTGAAGAATAATGTGGGCTGGGGAGATAGCTCAGCAGAATAAGCACTTTCCTGGCAAGTGCAAGGTCCTGAGTTCAATCCCTGGTACCAAAAAAGAATAATGTGTCCTTGGGCCAGAGAGATAGCTCAATGTAGTAAGTGCCTGCTTAGGCAAGCCCAGGGACTGGGGTTCAATTTCTGGCACCACATGCCATGCTGGCTCCATCCCCAGGGCATATTGAGCCAGTGACTAAGACTGGGCATGGTGATACATGCCTGTAATCCCAGCACTGGGAAGGCTGAAAACAGGAGGATCATTATGAGTCCAACCTGTGTAGTGAGACCCTTTACCAAATACACACACACACACACACACACACACACACACACACAAGAATATATCCTTCTACTGAGGAGCATAGATGTATATTTTACCAATGCCTCTTGTAAATGATTTATGGAGGTAAGAAGTTGTCATTTTTTCTTTTTTTAATATATGTATTTAGTACAGGGTCTACAGGGTCTCACTACACAGATCAGACGCCTAGTGATCCTCCTGTTTTCAGCCTCCCAAGCGCTGGGATTACAAGTGCACACCACCACGCCCAGGTTCAGTCTCCATCTAGATTTGCCCTTGGGGCTTGGGGGGGGGCACTGCAGGAACCCTGGTTCATGCGTCTGCATAAGCAGGTGCTTTAATCCACTGAGCTATCTGGTCTCTTTTTTCTTGATTAATAGTTGACAACTGAACAAAAAGGGCTTTGTTTTTGTTCTTTTTAGGACTTCAGGGATGTAAGTTTGAAAATGTGTCTTGTAATTTCCCATCTGGTTGGTGAGCTAGTAGGTACCTGGTATAGGGTTTCTTAGGGCACTGGCTGTTTTCTCTTATCTCTTTTTTATTTTTTTTATTTTTATTTTTTTTTGTGGGACCAGGGTTCGAACTCACGACCTTGCACTTACCCAGCAGGCACTTGTGCCTCGGAGCTATCTCCCCAGTCCCTCTTATCTCTTTTTTAGTCTTTTATTTATTTTATTTTATTTTTAGGGAAGAGCTTACAGGGTGTTCAGGGTCTCACTATTAGATTGGACTCATAGTGATCCACCTGTTTACAGCCTCCCAAGACCAGTTCATAGGTGTACTAAAGACCTCTGTACTTATCAGGATTATCTGAAACTTTTCCAGACCTTGTGTGACTTGTCTGAGATCAGAGAGTAAGGACACATGGACACAACAGAACCAAATTCTCCACTCATTTCCTGTATGGGATGTTTCCCTTTGAGGAGCTTTAATAAAATCAAATACAGGTGGATATGGCTCCCTTCTTTTTTTCTGAGTTCTTATCATCAAGAGGTGTTGGATTTTGCCAAAAAGTTTTTCTGCATCAATTAATATGATCATGTGGTTTTTTACCTTCTGCTTATGTGACGTGATACATTTATTGATTTGTGTATGTTGAACCAGCCTTGAATGCCTGGGATAAAACCTACTTGGTCACGATATATAATCTTTTTGACAATGACCTGCATTCTATTAACTAATATCTTGTTGAGGACTTTTGTATTTTTGCTCATTAAGGAGATTGGTTTGTAATTTTGTTTCCCTTTTTTCTATTTCTTGGTACCAGAGATTGACTTCAGGACCTTGTGCTTGTCAGGCAGGTTCTGAAGCCACTGAGCTATCTCCCTGCCCACTTTTCTTTTTAGTTGGGTCCTTATTTGATTTTGAAATCAGAGTGATGTTGGTGTCCATAAATGAACTTGGAAAACACTGTCCCTTTTAATTTCTTTTAAGAGGTTGAGGACACTTGATATCCTGAAAGGTTTTATAGAGCTCAGCAGTGAGTTCATTGGATACTGGGCTTTTTTTTTTTAGTTTGTAGATTCTTTACTCCTATCTCACTTCCATTGCTTATTATTGAGTTGTTCAGTATTTCTGTCTCTTACTGGGTTACCTTTGGTAATTTCTATGAGCCTGGGAATTTGTCCATTCCTTCTTTTCAAGGGATTTTTATAGAGTGAAACCATGACTTGAGGAGGCAAGTCCGTGAGGGGAAACATGGGATCTTGCAAGATGAGAATGAGGTGGGACGAAACTAAAGTCAGCCAATAAGATGACAAGCATAATTGCTCAAGTAAAATGGATTAAATCAGGATGAAATGGGGAAGTGAGTCACATAGGAAGTGGGCATGGATAAAGAACAGGGGCTTTTCCTGGAGGGGGTTGGGCAAGCGGCTCTTATTGACCTTTTCAAGGTGATCAAGACTTACCTGAGTATCAGTCCCTAATGTTTATCCTTGGACAGTATGTGGGTGCATTTGCTTTGTCTTTTGTCCTGAGATCTGGTCCACAGCTGAAGGTATCTGTCTTTTCCACATTTGCAAGGCATCTCCTCTTCTTTACTGGCTCCTTTGAGGACCTAACCCTGTTGAACTGTCTACAATATTTCTATCTAACTCAGTTGCCTATAATAGTGTCTATATATAATGAACTATTACTTGGCTATAAACAAGGACAAATTCGGGACATATGTTACCTTTCCAGGCTCTCAACATAAATCTAGTATCATTTTGACAAAAAAGACAAGGCATAAACAACTGACAAGTGAAGGATGACAATTCGTGATTGCCCACTGAGTCACAGTCCAGAATCCAACTGAAAGATCTCACTGGGGTCTCTGAGCTGTGATGGGGAAAAGTAACTCCCAACCTGCTCGATGGCAGACATGGCTAGTCCACGTCTAGTCCCAAATAGTGAAGAAATTGCAAGGGATAAATGAGTTTAAGGGCAGGAGAGGTTGACTAAGAGAAAGTTCCTGAGAGACAAGAGATGGGGCCTGGAGTGCTTGCTACTGGGGCTTTTTCTTCAAGAAGGTTTTATAGTGCAGAATCACAAGGCGGGAACAGCGTGGGTCACACGAGCCTCAGCCAGGAGGATTACAGCATGCCATTGGCTCACGCTGATCCAGTGGGGACGTGAGACATTGGTGAGGGGATATGGCATCAGGAATGTTGGCTTATGTGCAACTTCTCACAGAAAAGAGCAAAGCACTTTTTGGAAAGGGTAAGTCCAGACATCCTGGTTACCCACCACAGGTCCAGTGCCTGTCTGGACTGGCCCAGGCAGTGCCAACTACAGTATAATCTCAAGTTGCCGTTTGTTTTGTAGGGTGGCCTGGCCTTCCTAGGTGTGCCTCCAGACACAGTTTTCAAGTGTGCTCATTGTCTGCGCCCTCGAGGACCCATTCCTATAGGCCCATTTGTTAATTTAGATCTAACTTAACTGACTAGAATATGCCCATCCCTCCTGGGGCTCTCACCAAAGCCAAACAGAACCTAGCTCCATGGTCTCCCCTGGATGGACCTGTGAGCTAACAGGGTCTCACTACATAGCCTCAGGCTAGCCCTGAACTCATGGTGGTCCTCCTGCCTCAGCCTCCTGAGAGTTTCAGAATGTGTTATGGGTATTTTGATGATTTCTTAGGGAGAAACAGTTTTGATTTACAACTTACTAGAGTTACAGCCAGCCCTCATGAATGAACTGAGTAAGACAAAGGCCCACTGTATATGAAGTTAGATCTATGTGTTGGTCTGCAGGGATGTTCAAAATTACACTGCTAAAAAAAAAAAAAAAATTATATATATATATATATATATATATATATATATATACGCATTTTTTATTCTGTATAGGGGAATGTTTTTCTTTTTTCTGTTTGAACTGGGACTTGAACTCATGACCTCACACCTGCCAGGTGTGAGGCAGTGCCACCAAGCTATCTCCCAAGACCCCTTTGTTCTATACACAAAGTTCAAGTTTTTGAGACAGTCTTGCTGTGCAGTTCAGGCGTGAACTCATTAGGTAGCCCAGGCTGGTCTGTCCTTTGATCTTCCTGCCCCAGCCTCCCCAGTGCTGGGCTCCCAGGTCTGTGCCTCATTTTCAGGTTCACAGGGGTGTGCTAGGGAAGCCCTAATACATCCAAAACACAGGCAGGGCAGCCTCACTGAAAGGAATTTCCAGGCCCAAGGTGTCAGTCATCCTGAGGATGAGAAATCCTGGAGAAAGGAGAGAAGCACATTTTCCCTTAAATGTGTGTCGCCTGACTTCCTGCACTGTGCAGATTCTGACAACTGAAAACTGTCTCATAAAGCGAAGAAAACTAACACTGTAGAACAAATGTGTTGTTTTGGCAACGCAGTTACAGGAGGCAGACAACCTTGTCCAAGCTGAGCTGGATGGAGCCCTAGGGGCGGCACAGTGGGGCGAAGTTGGGGACCACGCCCTGCAGACGGCCCCAACCCTGCAGGGTACACAAGATCTGAGCAATCCCACAGAGGTCAGGTCAGGCTTTCTCCACTTTGACAGCGCCTGTGAGATACTAAGAAGCCTATAGGTGGCTGCGTAGGTAGCTCAGTGGAGGAAAAGTGCTTGCCTGGTAAGAGCAAAGGCCTGAGTTCGATCCCTGGTACAAAAAAAAAAAAAAAAAAAGCCTATGGGAGGAGCGCCACCACTGCTTGGGGGTCCAGGTCCAGGAAACACCGTCTCTTAGAAAGGTGGAGAGGAATCAAAATATGTCAGAGGCAGCGATTCACTGGTCTACTGGGGGACAGGTTATAGCTGTCCATCTGGAGAGGCTTTCTGGTTAGGGCAGCAAAACTCAGGCCTAAACCACAGGTAAAGTAAACTGCGTTTTTGGCCACAGGCCTAGCCAGAACCTCAGTAAGCTCCTATGCAGCTCCAAGAAGGCAGGCATCTAAGGCAGAGCTCTGCCTTGATCAGGTCCTTTTTCCAAAGTCTGAGTCTACAGCTGGATGTGGTGGTGATGCCATAACCCCAGCACTTGGGAGGCTGAGGCACGAGAATCACTTCAAGTTCATGGTCAGTCTGGATGACAGAGACTTTAATGAGACAATGGCTGTCTGAAAGAGGGAGAAAGGCTGAGCTAGTTGTTTTTACGGACCAACAGTCTCTTCCTCACCAAACACCCACCACAGGAACAGCTCAGCTGTAGATCCCTGGGGAGCATTTTTCCAGCTTAATGTGGAGGCGCTGAGTACAGATAAGGAAGCAAAATAGTGGAAGCCCCGCTCAGCAAAAGCCACCTGCAAAGAGGACCAAGACATCACAGGCCTCAGAACAGCAACCATCCTTTTGTGGTAAAGTGGGGATGGGGGCGTTGGGGAGGAGAGCAGGCAGAAAGGGGAAGGGGGGGCTTCCCAAGACCAGGAACTCCTGCAAAGGAACCTCCCACCAGGCGGTGCTCAAAACGTCATAACTTGCATATGGGACAGGTGGGGACACTGGGGACTTCAGTCCTCTCCCATGTGCCTGAAGTGGGCCTCATTGGACCAGGAGAAGCCCTGTACGTTGACCCCTCCAGCCAGTAGATTCACTTAGTCCTCCTGTATCTATCTACTATCTAGGCCAGGCCTCTGCAGCCAGCAAGGATTTAACAATTACAACATAACAGAAGCGACTCGCCAGACGGGAGAAAACAGCGTTTCTGAAGGTTCTCCAGTGCCCACCTTGTCAAGAAATTTCCACATTGTGCCTCTGGGCCACAGGGAGTCAGGGAAGATGTTTTCTGGTCAAACATAAACTCCCCTTTCCGCTCTTCCTCCTAAAGGGTCCTTGGTTGGCTGGGGGGATAGCTTAGTATAATAAGCACTATAATAAGATCCTGAGTTCAATCCCCCAGTACTGCAAATAAATAAATAATAGTCCTTGGTTACCAGTCTCACAGAGTGCAACGCCCTCCCAAGTTCATCCCACATTACCAAGAGCTCTGGTGCAGGGATGGGTCCCACGTGTGACCTGCTCAGGCTGGGAAGGCCACCGTCCAGTATAATTGTTAACAGGACCCTGATGTTAGGATTGCGGGCTAGTCCACTTCAAGTTACTTTAAACAAACAAACAAACACCTGATCTCCCTTTGTAGTTCAGGCTGGCTGGAACTCGAAATGGTCCTCCTGCCTCAGCCTCCCCAAGGCTGGGACTGCAGGCGTTGCGTTCGAGTTCTGCTCTGGTAGGCGGGAACCACAAGTACGCGATGGCTCTGACAGTGCCAGAGAACGAGCTTCACGGTAAGTAAGCCCGGCAATGAGCACGCTGGTCTAGAGGAGCCAACTCCCACGTCTGTCATCCGCGGTCCAGCAAGCGCCTTCACAGACGCCGACTTGGCTTCCATTAGCATCCTCCACCTTTGCTGAACACAGCAACCATGCCAGACAAACAGGAACGCTGACCTGTCTGGGATACTGAGTTCCAGTTATACAAAAGGTACACACATTTGTAATAACCTGGTTAAGGCGGCCCAGGAGCCTCGGAGACTGCGCAGCACAGGAGGAGGTAGGGCTACGCACGCAGAGCACCGCCCACCAAGGAAGTCACGTGGTAGGCGGGGCCAAAGCGGAGAGGAAGTGAAAGGACAGCGGAGATGAGAAAGCAGCCACTCGCCGGAAGTCCCGCCTTCCACCAGAGCCTTGCCGGAAGTGGTGCGGGTTGTCGCGGGTGTGATGGCTTCAAGGTTACTTCGCGGAGCTGGAGCGCTGGCCGCGCAGGCCCTGAGGGCCCGCGGCCCTAGTGGGCTGGCTGCCGTCCGTTCTATGGCTTCTGGAGGTACTCCCCGTCGGGCGCACCGGAGTCCGGAGATTTGTTTACCCCCGCTGCGGGGTAGTGGGTGCGGGGACAGCGAGGCGGGGCGGCTGTGCAGCTCCGTGGGGACACTGACCACCCCAGGACCCCGTGCACGCCAGACTCTGTGGCATTTACTTATAGTTTCGGGTATTGCTACCGCTGCCGACCAAAGTGACGCTGGTGCGAAAGTGTTCTCGGTGGCCACAGTGTAGTGACCTTCCTCAAGGGGTTCAGGAAGCTGCAGCTAGACGGAGGCCCGGGCGGCCCTCATAGTCCTTGCTTGCTTCACGTCATCGTCGACCTGCTTTTAGAAAGATGCCAAGACATTGTCTTGGTTGGAGTAGAGATGCTTCCATGCGTGTTGCCACTTAGGGGGGTCGTGACGCAGGTCCTTGGGGGTGCATGAGATGAGTAGCATGGAAGAGTTTGTGCTCTTTCTGAACCTTAAACAGAAGTCCACGTGTGGCCTTTCCATTTGGTCATTTCAACGTGTATTAAAAAAAAAAAAAAAAAAAACTTAGCCGAGCTTGTTGGTGCAGGCCTGTAATCCCAGCACTAGAGAGGCTGAGGCAGGAGGACCTTGTAGGTTCGAGACTATCCTGGGCTACAAAGTGAGCTCAAGGCCAGCCTGAACCACAGTGAGACCCTGTCTCAAAAAGGACTAGGAAAAAAAATCTTGATAGGAGTGGGCATAATTGACTTGTCTTCCTGTAGGTGGTATCCCCACTGACGAGGAGCAGGCAACCGGGCTGGAGAGAGAGATCATGCTGGCAGCCCAGAAAGGACTGGTGAGGAGAAACCCCCTTCTGTGATCGCTGTGGCCTTGGGTGGGCTGGCAGTCTCCCTGTGAGCATTCCGTTGGCTTGGAGGGACAGGGCCCTGTGCTTCTGCAGGGACTGGGGTAGCCCTGGCATCCTGGCTGAGTGCTTGTTTTATTTCAGGACCCATACAATATCCTAGCCCCAAAGGGGGCTTCAGGCACCAAGGAAGACCCTAATTTAGTCCCGTCCATCACCAATAAGCGAATAGTGGGCTGCGTCTGTAAGTACTTCATGTTTATTTTCTCGTGTATTAGTTTAATAAAGCCTACTGTATGGGATGCGTATAAGCTGCTTCTGGTTGCGTGTGTGTGTGTGTGTGTGTGTGTGTGTGTGTGTGTGTGTGACTACTTACAAAGCATAGATGAAAAAGTATAGGTGTATAAATGTCCAAGGGTTCTGGCGCTCAAGTCCACATTGCATGAATGTGTGTGCCATCCTCACGGGAAAGAGGCATGACAGCAGAAAGACTGGCTCATCAGAAGTTGTCAAGGAGAGGATTCGTCCAAATATGTTGACTGTATGCTGTCTATCACAGGCACTGTTCTAGGCATTAAAGATAAATAATCTTATGGACCCAGCTTTGGGATTTTACATAGGCAAGGGAATTGTTAGAAATTATAGAACCCTGATTTAAGGTCAGTTTACTCCTAGGTGTAAGTGCAGGGCCCCCATTTGACCTGAATGGTAGCGGAGCTTGGCTTCTGATGTCCACCGTAGTTTGACTTCTGTCTCACACAGAAAGAAGTTAACAAAAAAAAAAGAAAAAAGAAGTTAACATTGAAAGTCTCCCCTTCTTGCTGCATGCTACTCAGCTGCTTTCTTGTCCTTTTAGGTGAAGAGGACAACAGTGCTGTCATTTGGTTTTGGCTCCACAAAGGCGAGGCTCAGCGGTGCCCGAGCTGTGGAGCCTATTATAAGCTGGTGCCTCACCAGCTGGCCCACTGACCCCTGCGGACTCCCTCAGAATGTGCTGTGAAGTCTCTTTCCAATAAAGATGAGCTGGGTATCAGCTCCTTCCCTCGGTAGCCAGTCTCTTCCACATTTTGGGGTAGGCATGGGGAATTGTACTGATGGTAGCTGTCTGTTCACACAAGCTGTGATCCAGAGTGTACAAGAAGTGCACAGTGTGCACTTTAGTAACAAGTAGGTGGGGCCACGCTGGTGGGGTGTGTGCTATGCACTGGAGGCCCTGGCTTCCAGGTCCTGGATCCTCCAGAATCAAAATAGATTGATGACCTACAACACAGTGATTGTGACTACCGGGGATGGGCAAAAGCATGGGCTCTAGGGCCAGGCTGACTGGACTTAGGACCCAGGTGCCATCATTTGGTGGTGTCCCTGTGGGTGTGTTTTCTGTCCTATGACATCTACCCCCAAAAAAGTAACAAGGTAAGTACCTTGTGAGGTAGTAGGGGTAGTATATGTACTAAGATCCTGGTCCTTCTCTCACAGGATCATAGAGGTAGAGTGGTTTGTTTTGGTTGAGGCAGGGTCTTGCTTAGCCCAGGCTGCCGTCAAACTTGTAGTGATCCTCCTGCCTCAGTTTTCTGAGGGCTGAAATTTACAGGCATTGTACCCCCCTACCCCCCTAGCTCTGGGACAGAGTTTGTTCTTGGGAATAGCTGTAGCACGTCAGGGTGTGGGACTTTGTCAGAACTCAAAGACCAGGTCTCTTCAAATAAATTGCAGTGGGTAGAGAAGAAGAAGAAGAAAACAACAGCAACAACAACAACAACAAAAAAAAAACCTAAGGAAAACCTATGGAGTACACCCATACACAATCTGTACACCTTCGAGGGTCTTGATTTCCAAGCAGTTGAGTCCAATCCCTGCATGTCAGCAAGACCGCCTTATAGCATTTCTGTACCTCTCCATGGTCATTTTGAATCAAGTCTGCCTTCTCTAGTGAAAAGCAAAGAAAAATTGAGGTGAATGTAAGGGGAGCTCAGAATTCTAGCTACCTGGTGCCGGGCATGGTGGCTCACGCCTGTAATCCCAGTACTCGGGAGGCTGAGGCAGGAGGATTGGTGTGAGTTCGAGACCAGCCTGGGCTACAAAAGTGAGCTCAAGGCCAGTCTCAACTGCATAGTGAGACCCTGTCTCAAAAAAGACCAAAAAAAAAAAAAGAATTCTAGCTATCTGGAAAACTGAGGCAGGATTGAACGGCAGTTGGAGGCCTGCCTGCGCAGCATAGTAAGACCCCATCTTGAAAAATTTGTAAAGGGGGGGGGGAAGATTTGGAATATTTGTGATATTTTATTTTTTTAAAAGACAAAAGTCTTGCTATGTAGTGCAGGCTGGGCTTGAACTCACTATATAGTCCCAGCTGGCCTCCAGCTTGTGCCAGTCCTGCCTCAGCCTCCCAGATGCTATGATTATAAGCTACTGCCACCATGTCTGGCTTATGATAATTTGGCCAAGTTATAGTCACTTTTTGTTTCTATAAAATACTTTATCATTAGTTGGGTGTGGTGTTACATACGGGAGGATTAAGATAGGAAGATGGGCATGAATTTGAGGCCAGCTTGGACCACACAGTAAAACTGTCTTAAACACAAAATAGGGAGATGATTTTGGGTTATCCTGATGGTTCTGATGAACACAGGGAGAGATGTAATATTGATGGCTTTGAGGAAGCAGAGAAAGGTAAAATGAATGTCCACTAGGGACTCCAGAATCAAAGCCCAGCTAACACTGATTTCAGTTCTGTGAGGCCCAGGTTGGATTTCCAGATGTTGTAAGTTAATAAATTTAGGCTTTAAGCCACTCAGTTCATGATAACTTTTTTTTTTTTTTTTTTTGTGGGACCAGGGTTCGAACTCACGACCTTGCACTTGCCCAGCAGGCACTTGTGCCTTGGAGCTATCTCCCCAGCCCCTAAATGATAACTTTATAGTGGCAGTAAGAGCCAAGACTAGGAACTTCCACTCCTGCCTCTGGTCAGCTGTCTTTTTTGCAGGACTGGGTTTCAAGCTCACGACCTTGTGCTTGTCAGAAAGGCACTTGTGCCACAGAGTTATCTCACCAGCCCCCAGTCAGCAGTCTTTTATGTGAGCTTCACCTTAGTCACCTGGGATCTTGGCCTACTCTTTGGTCACACTGGCCCAGACCACTGAAACAGTACTGAGATGGGACTGAGGCATCTAGGCCTCGAGCTTCGCAGTGGCTTCGGGTTCTGCCCTCAGCTGCCCATGTCAACCTAAACCCCTTGCTTGTGGGTCATGGGAAGGGGAGCCCTTGGGAAGAGGGGCAGTGTCGTGTTCCCACGGTGAGAACTGGGCCTGGCTCCTGGGCTGTGTCTGAAACTGGTCACTCAGCAGCACAGGATTTGGGTCCCATTGTCCCTCACAAAAGGATATAGGTCTCACTGATGGTATATAGTACTGAATAAAGGACTACTTTTTCCAGGGCTTTTGGGGTTAGCCCAGTGGCTTAAGTGCCTGCGTGGCAATCCCAGTCAGGCATGGGACAGTGGTTCAATCCCCATACCCACCCTTAAGGCAGCCTGAGCCAGCCAAAAAACAAAAAACAAAGCAAAACAAAACAAAAAAAAACCCCAAACCAAGAAACTGCCTTTTCTAGGACTGCTTGAGAATAGTTTGCTGACACAAAGTCCTGTCAAAAACACCACTCAGGTGTGGGTTTGGTGCTGTCTTGTTTTGTCAAGAGACAGGCCTGGCCTCAAACATGATCCTCTGGCATCAGCTTGAGTGGCTGGGGTTTCAGGCATGTGCCACTGTACCTGCCTCTAGCATTTCTTACAGAGATAGTTCATGTGTAGTGCCTTGCTGGATGAGTGCTCTCCTGAGCTACATCTCTAATCCTATTTGTTTAGAGACAGGGTTTGCTAGTTGGCCCGGGCTGGCCTTGAACTTGTGGTCCTGCTTCAGAGATCTGAGTAGCTAAGATTTAAATGTATCTCACTATACCTGGCTAAGGATTTTTTTTTTTTTCTCTCACTGTGCAGTTCAGGCTGGCCTTGAGCACACTTTGTGGCCCAGACTGGTCTTGAATTTGCAATGATCTTCCTTCCTCAGCCTCCCCAGTGTTGGGATGACAGGTGTACACTGCCATGCCTGGCTATGACATTTTCTTTTTAAAATACCTTTTAAGTGATTCCATTTCTTGTAGGGAATTCCTTTATATAATACATCTTAATTTCAACTTTTAAACTTTCCCTTCCTGCTCTTACACATATCAAAATCAGGAAAGTTCTTTTTATTTTTCTGTCACTGAGTAGTGAATTGAGTTGCACCCCTAGCCCCCCCCTTTCATTTTTAAATTTGACAATGAATATGAAACAGTCTCACTGTGTTGCTCAGTTTCAACTCAGGCTGAGCTGGGGCTTGATCCTCCTGTCTCAGCCTCTCAAGAGTGCTGGGGTTACAGGTGTGTACCTGCACGCCCTGAGCAGGTTATAGTTTTCAATCCCTCAGCCCCTGTTGAGGTTTTGCTAAGAACCCCTAAGTCTGTCACAGCAAACTGGTCTCTGAGCTTTGTGACACCTGTTGCTGTCCACCAAGGACAGTTCATAGACGTGAACTTTGGGCATGACACTGACATCTCGGATTTGCCTGTTTCCTAGAGACTGGCTTCAGGTGGTAACCAGGTGTTGGGCAGCAGCACCACCGAGGCCCTTCTGGGCAGCACCTCATCTGCACGCTGTGCACATCGCTGTGGTCACTGGCTGTCTTCATGCTGCTCCAACGTGAAGTGCCTGCTAACCACGAATGATATGTCAGCAACACCTTGTTCCTCACCAAACTTTGAATGTGCCAATTTACGTCAGTATGGATCCAACCCTTTTTATTCAGTGGGTTATTACCCATGACTTCTGATGTACTGATGTTTAATTTGTTCCCCTTTGGGCAGCTGAGCCTCTCTGAGCTGGCTCCTGCGACCTCTGAACCTGTCTCTCATTCTTGTAGTATCTGTTTTATTTTGGACACATGGTGTTCCAGGCTTATCTTTTGGGATGAGGACCAACCCCCGAGGTCCGTGCCATTACCACTCCCTTCTTAGGGACACGGAGCTGGGAAGTCTCAGGTCAGCTGCTCCTGCAGTTCCAAATTTGCAGCAGCAGGATCGCAGGCTCAAGCCAGCTAATTCTGTGACCTGAGCCCTCTTGTCCCTCAATTTGAAAAATTTAAAATTTAGGCTTACAGAAAAGTTGCAAAAATAGTTCCTATTTACCCTACACCCAGTTTGCAGTACACAGTACTTTGCTGGAGCCCAGGAATTCATATCGGTACAGTGTGATTAAGTAAGCAGCAGCTTCTCATGGCTTTGCTGGCTTCCTGGGACCACCCTGCCTACGTCTTAACCAACCCACAACCATCCAACTAGAGACCTTGTCTATCAATTTCAGCTTTTGGCTCTCTGCTGCCGCCTGCTGGTGAGACTGAGGTTTTGCAAGAATCCCAGGGTGAAATGGGGCCCCCTAGCGCACATGCTGGGGATTGACCTCTTACTGCTGTGCACTTTGAGCACTAGTCCGTCCTGGTGTCTACTGGGCTGTCCTAAGCTGACCAATTTTCCTTCTGTAATAAGTATGTGGTGGGGAGATACACAGAATACGGAAATAGCCCACTAAATTTTGTGTTTACTCTTGCCTGCAATCATTGCCTTCCCCTGAAAATAAGGCTTACTTGGAAGATTTTCAGTCTTGAAAATCAGACATCAAAAGTGCAGGCCCTGGCCTAAACCCACATCATTCCCCCTCACCCCGCAGCTACAGTGTGAGGCATGCGGTTCCCAGTGCGCACCTGCTCCGTTCTCTGTCACTGGGCAGTAGTCTAGAGTGGCACCCAGTCAGGGGTGGAGGCCTGGCGTGCACAGCTAACTGCTGTGGGAGGCTCCGCCCGTGGCGGCTAGAGGACGGCACGTGGCAACCAAGCCCCTCCTTGATCTGTCCTAGGCCCCCACAGTTGCTGTCGCTGTTCATACACCCCCTGGGACACAGCTGACCACCACTCCCAGGACAAGCCTACTCTGGCTTGTCCCCTGCTGCAGTCTCCCCTCCCCGGCCACCTCTAGTCCTTGTCACTCTGCCTGTCCACTTGCTGGGCTGATGCCCATCCCACTGCCTGCCCCCTCTGAGCAGTTCCTGATTGAAATGGTCCCTGTACCTCCTTTCTCTAACTTGTCAGGGGGAGGGGAGCAGGTTCTCACTGTATAGTCCAGGCTGGCCTCAAACTTGTGATCTTCCTGCCTCAGCTGCCTGAGTGCTGGAATTAAAGATGTGAGTTACACTGCCAGCCCTGACCTGTCCATCTGTTGGGGGTAAGAATACTTCCTTACCACTGACCTCAAACACAAGGACCTGGCACACATGCTGTGGTGCTCATGTACCCAACCATGGGTGAGCTGCTCACCTCACTGGGCAGCCTTTCTCCCCAGCGCCCTCCTGGCCTCTCCCAGCAGAGCCCGGCTCATCTTGCAGCTATCACCACTCCCCGCCCTTTCCCTGACTGAGTGGAGGAGCCTGCGACACCGCTGGCATCCAGATGCCTGGCACAGGTGCCTCAGCAGCAGGATGCGGTGAATCTAGTCCCATCCATAAGGACACAGATGCAGGTGAGCCAGGCCTCCTGGGGCCTTGCTGCCATGTTGCCCTGCCAACCATGGAAACCGCAGGCTCCAGCTTAAACCCAGGTTCTGATGCATTCCCAGAGCTCCTTTTTCTGAAGGTCCCTAGGGTCGGGAGAGCAAACAACTGCACCAAGCCATAAGAAAACAGCCACACACTGGGCTTTGTCCATAATTATTACTATAATGATTTATAAAAGAACGTTTTTCTCAGGCAACTGTGTTAAGTTATGGGGTGCATCTGGAGAGCGAGTCCGGGCCTGGCTGTAGCGAAGACCCCCGTCCTCAGGGTGGGAGGCCTGCCCAGCCCCTGCCCGACTCCTTATTCCCTGCTCTCCTTGACGCAGACCTCGACCCTTCCCAGCCAGGGTATGGGGCAGGCAGAGGAGCGGCTGCCACTGCCACGCTTGGAGAGTGACAGGCCACCCGCTGTGGCTGCCCCAGCCTGGGAGCCCTTGTTGAGGGCCTGTGCACAGCTGTGGGTAGCCATAGGGCAGGACTGACAGGAGGCAGCGTAAGACACCCCTGCCTGCACTGCGGCTGCCTCTTCCAGCCTGCTCCTCAGGCCTCAGCTTCTCTCGGCACCTGCCAGAGGATGTGAGGGATTTCGGCGTCTGATCCTGGAGCTCTGGGAAGCAACTCCAAAAGTCTGAGCAAGAAGCCCTTGGCTTAATGGGGCCCATAAGAGAGACGCCCCAATTAACCCACTGTGGGCTCCTTGATGCCTTGGCTCCAGCTGGAGCGGCATCCATGCAGCTAAAAATTACGTGTGCGTGTGTATGTGTGTTCGCGCATGTGTGCAGTGCACCGCCTGCTGGGGGCTCCAGGCATGCAGGGCACCCTGACCAGAAAGGGTCCCGGCCTCTAGGTGCCCCTCCTCCCAACACACTCCACCCTGCTGGGCATCAGAAGGTCTTTCGATGAATAGCACGAGAGCCGTCCTCTTCATACTCCTTTTTGGACACCCACATCTTCTTAAAAGTATCCAGTGAGGCCAAGATGGAGCCCCTGGGAGGACGAAGCAGGCATTCTTGGGAACCTGTGGGTCACCCCCATGTCCTTCCCTGGGAAAGTCCACCCCGCATGAAGAGTCCAGAGCCAAGTGGCTCCTCACCCGATCCACGTGGAGTACAGCCTTTCCTGAGGGGCAGAGATCTAGGGAGAAGGCAAGCACGTCACTGCTCTGTCCCCACACAGCCACCGCCACCCTCTCTGGCCAAGCAGGGAGGGAGGATGCCCCACCAGCATGGCAGGTGGCACCTGGCACCCAGAGGTCCCCATGACTCACCTTGATCTTGACGTCCTTAGGAGCAAGTTTCTTCACCTCGCTCAGTAATCGGTCTCCAAATCCTGCGGACATGAATGGGGTCTGGTGTCCACATCCAGCCTCCGCGCCACAGTTCTCCAGGCCTAGCCCTGGGGTCCCCCATTCCCTCCAGGATTAAGGGGAAAAACCATTCTGAACCTCAGTGAGGCCATGGAGACAGAGCCCCAAGTGACACAGCCCACCTGACCCCTGATCCTCGTGATGGTCACTCCTCTCATACCTTTGTCCCTCAGCCCCACCTGGCCACAAGGTAAACCAAGTTTAATTTTAAACCTCAGTCTCTATTGCCAGGTGTGCTGGTGCAGGCCTGTAACCCTAATATTCAGGAGGCTAAAGAAGGCGGATCACTAGAAATTGGAGGCCAGCCTGGGCTACACACTGAGTTCAAGGTCAGCATGGACCTCATAGGGAGACTGTCTCAAAAACCAAAACAACAACAAAAACTGATCACAGTCTCTACAAACAAGCTTACCAGGTCCCATTAAAATTTTTGAAAATTTACTGCGATTATAGGCAGGCACCACCTTGCCCAGTTTTGGTGGCTGACACAGCACACCCAGGTTCTAGGCCAGCACAGCGTGCGGTACTGAGGATTGAACCCAGGTCCTTGTGTGTGCCAGGCAGGCGCTTAAGACTGCTGAGCTATTTTCCTAGCCTAGGTCCGATTAAAAAGGGGGCAGACATGAGCTGAGCATGGTGATACACGACAGTAATTGCAGAACACTGGGAGAGTAAGGCAGGAAGATCTTAAATTTGAGCCATGGCTTAACAAGTTAGCCAGATCGTGTCTCAAAATACGAAGGGCTGAGGACGTAGCTCAGTGCAAAGGCCCCGGGTTCAATCCCCAATACCACAACGAAGGCTGCAGAGCTGGCTGTGCCCCAGCTCCTGTGTGCGGGGCACAGGCCGTGAAGGCCGGGTGGCACATACCCCACCTGCTCTGTACCTTTGAACAGCGTGGAGCCACCTGAGAGCACGATGTTGGCAAAGAGCGTGCGGCGAAGGTCCATGTCGGACTTGTGGATGGCGAAGGCCAGCACCTCATGTAGCCCCTCGCTCTCGTCCCCCACCAGGTCTGGCTGGAACAGCAGCTCAGGGGCCCGGAAGCGTGCAGGCCCCACCTAGAGAGCACAGGACTGAGGCAGACAGGCTCCTGGGAGCCCTGCCCGTGTCTCCACCGCCCCAGCCACTTACATCAAGAGTGCTGCCATCAGGCAGGGTGTATTGCACCTTCTCCGTCTCCAGAGCCTCATCCTTCTGTGGGTTGATGGACAGGTAGCAGGCTCGCTGTGGGCAGGGGATACACCTCAGGGGCTGCGCCTAGGTACCCTGAGACCCCCCAGTGGTACCCATGCCTTAGAGCCCCTCCTCACCTCCTTGATGGTCCGCACAACCTCGAACTCTGCGGATGTGTGGAAATCGGCTCCTTCCTTGCGTAGCAGCAGCCGGAGGTAGCGGGAGACATCCCGGCCAGCAATGTCCACCCGCATGATGGAGTGTGGCATGGCGAAGCCCTCATAGATGGGGACAGCATGAGTGACCCCGTCCCCTGAGTCTAAAACCACTCCTGTCGTGCGTCCTGTCGCATACCTGTCACCAGGTCAGCACGCCCTCACCTCAGCCACTGAGGCATAGCGACCACCTCACCCAGAAGGGACCCTGGAACATTGGGACTGTCTGGAAAGTGACGGGTGGGGCTCATCAAGGGCATCAGGGGCTTCTGGTCACTGCAGGTGGGGCAGCCAGAGGGAGGACGGGGCTTGGCCACTCACAGGCTGAGCACAGCTTGCATGGAGATGAACAGAGCGGGCACATTGAAGGTCTCGAAGAACACCTCTGCTGCCTTCTCCCGGTTCTTGCTGGGGTTGAGCGGGGCCTCCGTTAGGAGAACGGGGTGCTGCAGGACGCGGGAGAGGCGCGGCATGAGCAACATGTGGCCGCTGGGCCCTCTGCCAAGCCCCAGCCCTGCTTCCAGCCAGCCAGTCAGCCCCTTTCCAAGCTGGCTGCTTCCTGGTTGCCAGGGCTGTGTGGGTCTGACTGAGAGCTATGGCAGGCTAGGAAGGAGTGGGGAGGGGTGGCGGCAGGAGCAGGGGTAGGGGGGCGCTGCTGGCCACACCTCCTCTGAGAAGGTCTGCAGCTGGTCCTTGGAGTACACGTACTGCCAGATGCGCTCCATGTCATTCCAGTCCCGTACCACACCATGCTCCATGGGGTAGCGAATGGTCAGCAGCCCCCGGTGCTCCTGGAGGCAGGGGAGGCCAGATGTGATGCGGGCTCTGTGCCAGATGGCAATCGCTGCCCTTCTGGGAAGCCACTCCTTCCCGCAGTGTCCCCAGACTCTGGGGCATGCCCTGAACTAAGAATGGCTCTTCTGTCTCACCACACTCTGGACTCTCAGAGCTCAGCTAGCTTCTACTGGCTGAAGACCAGAAAAAGTGGCAGTGTGCCCCAAGCCATAGGCCTCCTCCTGCAGTCTCTCCAGGGCTTCCCTACTGTCCCCTCCAGCTGCCAGCCTCCTCCGGGCCCTTGGGCTCCTGTGCCTCTCAGCACAACCCTCCTCCCCCCACCCCCTGCCCCGGAGGAACCTTTCGCAGCTTCGGCCACCCCCCCACCTGTCTCTACCAGACGTGCTGCCTCTACTTACCCTCCGAAACTGCCCCACCTTCTCACAGGCTGCACCCCCTGCTCCCACTGACCTCATCCTTGGGGTCACACAGCTGCCCCTTCCTTGGCCCACTACTGGGTTGCATCCCCCAGGTGTCTACATGGCACTGGTCCACCTCACTCACTCCTCTCTACTCCTACACTGGCATCTTCTGGTGGGTGACCTGTCCCCAGATGGGTCATTCGGAAGGTGTGCAACAGGTGGCCCCTGGGACCCGAGTGGCTCTAAGCACCTTTTAGTCAGTTCTTTCCTCCGTAGTTTCTAGATAGTCTCTACAAGGTAGGACACGCAGAGGTCTGACCACACTCCCCAAAATGAGAGCAGTGCTCCTTATCTCTCAGCAGGGACATGCACACTCAGATCCCACAGCCATGTGAGGAGAGCCCAGGAGGGTGGCGGCAGAGGCCCAGGCCCGTTCCCTTGCCACCCACTATTGGCCCTGTGTCCCTTACCTCTGCCTTGGGTCCGATGAAGAGGTCCCCCTCCAGGGCTCCAGCCATCACTCGCATGTGCTTAGGCCGCCCGACACTGCAGGGACACAAAGATGGTGAAGTGAGCAGGGACACGGCGGGGCTTCTGTCCAGGAAAACTAAAGTCCACCAGTGCAGCTGAGAGGGACCAACCCCCGAAGCAGCCACAGGCGAAGGCTGGAACCAGAGGTGGCCATGGGATGCAGGAGCAGGACAGGGTCAGAAGGAAAGCATTGTCTCCCTCAGAGGAGAGCCAAGCATCTGAACCCTGGGACGCCAGCCCTCCACGGCCCAGGCCTGGCAGAGGGTCAGCTTTCCACAGCCACAATGACTCAGCCCATGCTCTCGCATCTAGGGGGCAGGCTGGCTGGAGACTGAGGGAGGACATGTCCCCCAGTGCTACCCGTCTACTGCCAGGACATCTGCTAGAGTTAGTCCTCGGAAACCAAGATCTGATGCGCTACCCTTCCAAACTGTGCCCAAGTCCTCCATGCAGCCACAGTATTCTGAAAGGGAGACTGAAGCCCTCCAGGGCGCCTCCTGCTGGCTCTGTCACAGACAAGGCCGGGGTTCTCTGCAGAGCCAGCTGCTCCAGCACATTAGGTCCTGCTCTACCCCAGCCTCTGGGAAACCAATCAAAAGTGTCTAAGACTTGATGAGAGAAACTTTGTCCGTGAGCTTGAGGGGGCCCGATGAACACGCTGGGCTCTTGTGGGGCAACAACCCCCACAAATCTCTACTGCAGCCAGCATCACACAGGGAGAGGCCTCCCAGGAGGGACACACAGTATTTTCAGAATCTGGTCAAGAACAAGCCCCGACAAAAACATTTCTGAGACTGGGGGTGCACTTCACATTCTGGAGGTCTGGATCCAATCCCTAGCATCAAAAAAAGGCACAAAAGCATTTTGGAGGAAGAGAGGCTCCGTGCATCTACCCGCTAGCCTTCCTGCTCTCTGGAGAGCTTGTCGAGAGCTCCTTTTTATTTTTGCCCCATCCCAGGACAAGGTTGGCTGCCTCCCCGTCACTGCTCAGGAGAGGAGGAAGGGGAAATCTACATCAACCTCACAAACTGGGGCCTTTCCCTTACAGACAGGGACCATGAACTATGTTCTAATAGCTGAGTTGTGACCCAGGGCTACCTGTCTCAGACAGGGCTGGGTCAGGGATGCACCTGAGTGGCACAGAGCCCGCCTGGCAGGCAACTGCATGGCCCCAAGTTAGATTCTGGGTACAAATGAAGCCCCCAACCAACCAACCAACCAAAAAAAAAAAAAAAAAAAAAACCAAACCTAAAGCAGAGAGGGCCAGCAACACTTACTAGTTTGGGAAACAGTACTTGGGAATCTGGTCTCCTGCAAAGCCGGCCTTGATCACCCCTGAGCCCTGCAAAGAAAAGCAACGTTTAGCTTCTGACAGTCACCTCCGGATGAAGACAAGAGTCTGGCAGCAGAGAGCTGGCGCCCCACCATGGCCCGGGGCACATCTCTACTTAACAGGTCCGACGGTGGTTCAAAGCCTGAGGCCGTCACATCCCTACCTTGGGGACATTTGGAGCAAACAGGAGAGGGTGGGAGTGGCACCCAGCACCCAGGATCCAGGGATGCTGCTAAACATCCTGAGAGGCACAGCCAACAAGCACCCAGCCCAGAGGGCCAGCAGTGCAGAGCCGGAAGCCCAAGAAACACATCCTTCCCTGCACACTCTAGGGCTGGGTCCCGGCAGTTAATCCACGGCACAGGAGACTTCCAGAAGACAGCCAGAAGCAACCCCTGTGTAGAGGTGCTTTTCAGTGCATGCCTGCCCCTGGCTTCCCCAGCAGAAAGGGACCCCTGCCAGGTAAGACTGGCACCTCTGCTCAAGGCTTCTGTACAGACTCTACGAGCTTGTGGTTGGTGACCAGCCTGTGAGATTTATTAGAAGGGAAACCACCTGGATCTTCCTCAGCCTGCCCCCGAGCTGTCTCACAGCACTTCTCCATCCCAGCTCCAGCCTCCTCGCCAAGCACCACTGCTATGATTCAGGCAGCGTGCATGCGTCCTCCAAAAATGATGGCCATTCATGTGGGAAAGACACAGATTCAAAAAAAGAAAAAAACCCAGACTGAGTCATCAAAGGCTCCCAGGCCTGCACACCAAGGGGCATCTGCCGGGGCACACGGGCAGCCAGACAACAGCCATTCACTTCCCTCAAGTCAGGGCTCAGAGATCAGAAATCTTAAAACAGCTGCAAGCAAACCGGGCCCTGGCGCTGAAGGACAAAGCCATGGGCAGCCGGATATCTTTCCGGAGGCTTCCAAACAGTTATTCCAAACTGTTTCTCGGCCCTGTACTCCCTGTTGCCCTGGCGCCTGTGGAATTTCTGTTCCAGACAGAGCGGGTCAAAGGAGCCAAGAGGCCAAGCAGGTGGTGGTACATAAGTACCTGGTGGACAGCAATATAAATATATATACACAAGTTTTTCTTTTTTTTTCTGCCTTCTGGGAAGCCTGGGGATGACTGAGCCAACCTCTCCAAAACATCAGGCCAGCAGCGCCCTCTTCCACCCAGTACTACAGCCAGGGCCACGGTGTGCAAAGAAGCTGAGGCAGGCATCTGCCCTGGGTGTGCGATCTCAACCAAGAGGGTCCGAGGCTGGGGCTCGGAGACCTCGGCAGGACTTGGTGGCCTTTACGACCGGGCCTCGGAATCCAAGTGCGGCGGGAAACAGGCCGGGCGGGGTTCCCCTCCCCCCAGCTGCCGGGCCTCACGTTGTCGATGACCACGGGCTGGTTGGCGATGATGTCGTAGGACTCCATGGCCGGGCCGCCGGCCCTGCCCAGCAGGCGGGCTGCAGGAGGGACCCCCGGCGGGGAGACAGCACGGTTAGCACTGGACTCGGTGCCGCGCCCCTCCCCCGAGCGCGCAACCTACGCGGGCGCCCCGGGGTCTTCGGGGCGACTACGACCAATCACCGCTCGCAGCGGTCTGATTGGCGGTGGGCACTGGGGCCGACTGGGCGGGGCCTGCCAGCCAATAGGAGCCTCCCAAAGAAGCAGCGGGGCTGCGCCTAGTGGGGGATGAGGTCATAGCTCTGTTCTTAAAGGAACACCTGCAGAAGAGGGTGGAGCCTGTGTTGAAAGCGGTCTTTGCCACGCCCCAGCATTTTCCCCAACCACCCGCCACGGCTCCCGACTGCTTCAAGAGCGCCCAGTGCTGCAGGAGGCAGGACCTGGATATTCCCCTAAGTTTTGTCTGTTTTTGAACTTTATGCAAGTGAAACCACAAGTATGTATCAATTTGCATCTGGCATCCATACCTTCGTGATATGGACCAGTGTGCAGCTATTAAAAGTAATGAGGGACCACCCTTGGCCTACCAGAAACTCATACAACCCAGGAACCAGGCCCGTGGCAAAAGCGAGATTGCCCTTGGCCCACCGGAAACAAAGCCCCGCGTGTGAGTGGAACTTCATCCATCAGACGTGCCCAGTGTGGAAAACTGCTGCAGAAGTCCCTGCGGAGAGGCTAGACACAACACCCACCCAGCCGATCCTGGAGCAGAACATCTTGCTAGAGTGGCACAGCAGGTTCACCTCCAAGGGCTGAAGCAGGAAGAAGTGGAGCTCCACAGCAAGACCCGAGCCACACCACCTGGACGAGTTTGAACTTGGTAGATCCAGATCTGGAGCTAAGGTAAGAACTCGACCAAAGCTCTACACCAAAGGTCACAAGGCAGTGCTATACAAAATGACAAGGAGAAGGAGCAAAATGCGCTCTCAGGCCCCCATCCCACCCAGAACAAGTACAGGAGACAATAGTATAGAAGAAATTGGAAATCACACACTTGAAATCTCTGAAATAATAGCATCTGAAGAAACAACTGCAGAAAGGTATGGAAGAAATCAGACCAGAAATAATTTCTAAAGTAAAAAAAAAAAAATGAAATAACACCTATAATAAAAGAAGTACTAAGGGCTTCTTAGGAAGACACTGATAAAGAAGTGGAGAATAGAAAAATGATGGAGTATGAAGCAGGTTCAAAGTGCCTTACTGAACTTAAAACCTCAATCACAAGCTGGCAAAACGGTTTCAATGAAAGTGAAAATAGGGGCCAGGGAGATAGCTCCGTGGCACACGTGCCTGCCTGCCAAGTGCAAGGTCGTGAGTTTGAACCCTAGTCCCACCAAAAAAAAAAAAAAAAAAAGAAAAAAAGAAAAAAAAGAAAGTGAAAATAGATTTTCAGACCTTAAAGACGGCATTGCAGCTAGTGAAAAGGTAAGAAAAGATCTCTTTATTTTATTTTATTTTTTTCTTGTTTCAGAACTTTTGTTTGTTTGTTTATTTATTTTTATGGCCGGCTCAGCCTGCCCTGAGGGCAGGGCTGGCACAGCATATGGTGCTGGGGGTCAAACTGTGGTCCCTGCAGCTGCCCAAGTTCTCCTAAGCAGGCGCTTTAGACCACTGAGCCATCCTGCTGGGCCCCAGAAAAGATTTCTTAATAGCAAACAGGATGCAGGAAAAAATAATTCAACATCTGCAAGGTGATGCAAAGATGAACAACGTAAGACTAACAGGCATCAATGAGAAAGAACTTGGTGCAAATGATATAAAAAGAATATAGGTAGAAGTAATAGCAGAAAACTTCCTAAATATGGGGAAATAATTTGTCATTCAGTAACTGAAGCATGCAGAACTCCAAATAACATCAATCCACTTAAAACCACACCCAGACATATAATAATCAAGGTCCCAGAAATTCAGTGCAGGAACAGCATACCAAAGGCCATTAGAAGCTGGGCGTGGTGGTGCACACCTGTAATCCCAGCACTCAGGAGGCTGAAGCAGGAGGATTGGTGTGAGTTCGAGACCAGCCTGGGCTACAAAAGTGAGCTCAAGGCCAGCCTGAACTGCATGGCGAGACGCTGTCTCAAAAAGACAAAAAAAAAAAAAAAAAAAAAAAAAAAAAAAAAAAAAAAAAAAAAAAAAAAAAAAAAAAAAAAAAAAAAAAAAAAAAAAAAAAAAAAAAAAAATATATATATATATATATATATATATATATATATATATATATATATATGGGCCATTAGAGAAAAGAAACAGATCACATTTAAAGGAAAACCCATTAGGATAACAGGCAGATTTCTCTCTACAAACCATCAAGTCAAGAAAAGCATGTAGCAAAATACTTCAAGTCTTGCAAGAAAACAAATTCCAGCCCAGATTGATATACCCTGCAAAACTCTCTTTCAAGTTCAATGGAGAAGTGAAATACTTTCAGGACAAAGAATGACTAAAGAATTTCATGATGATTGGGCATGGTGGTACACCCCTGTAATCCCAGCACTTGGGTGGCTGAGACAGGAGGATCAGTTCAGGTTCAAGGCCAGCCTAGGCTACAAAAGTGAGCTAAAGGCTAACCTTAGCTGTACAGTGAGACCCTGTGTCAAAAAGAAAAAAATAAAAATAATTCATGATGACAAAGCCAATCCTGCACAGTTTACTAAAAGATGTTCTACAGAGGGATCAAAATTACCACAACTCCATGGAGGAGAATGGAAAGAACCCACCAAGTAGGGCAAACAAACACAGGAGAAAAAGAGGTATACAAAAAGTCTTTCAACTGTTCTTTTGTATACAGCAGCAGACTACATCCATCAGTATATTCTTTTTTTTTTTTTTTTTTGTCTTTTTGAGACAGGGTCTCGCTGTACAGTTCAGGCTGGCCTTGAGCTCACTTTTGTAGCCCAGGCTGGTCTCGAACTCTCACTAATCCTCCTGCCTCAGCCTCCCGAGTGCTGGGATTACAGGAGTGCGCCACCACGCCCGGCTTTCCATCAGTATATTCTACAAATGGACTTCTGCACTGTATGGGTCATGATTCTGTCTGGTTCTACAGGGTGGATATCAAGGAAATAGCAGTAGCTCAGCCCCACAAGTGACCCCTGGCCACCAGTAAGCATCATGGACACTGTCCACATCTACAACATATGAGAAGTTTATGCAGTATCCTATCCCCAGACTGTTAGAAGTTCTGGTCATATATTTGCTTTCTAGTATTTATGTTATTGTTTTTAAATGTTTAATTTATTTATTTTTTTCTTGTTTCAGAGCCTTTGTTTATTCACTCATTTTTATGGCTGGCTCAGCCTGCCCCAAGGGCAGGGCTGGCGCAGCATGTGGTGCCGGGGATTGAACCTAGGTCCCTGAAGCCGCCCAAGCTTTCCCAAGCAGGTGCTTTAGACCACTGAGCCATCCCGCCAGGCCCTTATGTTTTATTCTTAGTAATTCTTTACTACCATAGAAATTTTTCTTAGTTGATATCTTTGTGTATATTAACCTATTCAAATACTATGTGAGAACTCTGAATTGATTACAGATTCATACATATGATATACAACATTCTGGCCTGCAAGTTGAACTCACGATTTGATTTGAATTTTGGAATGCTATTTTGAAATATTTAATTTTAATTAATATTTAATTAATTTTCTGAGTATTGCTTCATTATACTTTTTGTTTTATGATCCATATTGTGTCTTTGACTTACAATCTACTTATAAGACATGGTATATTTTCTGCTAGTATTAGAAATTTTAAAAAGAAATATATATATATATATATATATATATATATATATATATATGCATACACATGCATACACAAGGGAGTTAGGATAGATCTACAGCTACTTTGTCTTAGTTCATTGAGAATAAAAGTTTGTGCTAATATTGTTTAGACAGGATATCAGGTCTGCATCTTGTCCTCTGAATAATTACTATGAAGACAACAATATACCTGATATTAATTATTGTAACCATCCAACTAACTTGTTTTGAAACTGTTTCATTGCTACTTTATCTTTTTTTCTCCTTAAAATGAATTTCAGAAAAGTAATGAGGGAGGAGCAGGGATATAGCTCAGTGGCTTGAGTGCCTGCCTGGCAAGAGCAAGGTCCTGGGTTTGATCCCTGGTACCACAAAAGCAAACAAAATGCTAAAAGTAATGAAGGAAAGGGCTGGGAGATAGCTCTGTAGAACAAGTTCTTGCCTGGCAAATGCAAGGACCTGAGTTCTATCCCCGGTTCCGCAAATAAATAATAAAAAAATAAAAGTAATGAAGGAGTTCTGCATGACTGGATAGGAGAAACACATTGGGGCATACTGGTAAGTCAAAGCAAGAAAAGAGTCAGAGTAGAAAGTTACATGCATGTCTATGTCAGAAGAGTACTTGAGACATCTTTAGATCTTTTTAATTTGGGAAAGGAACTATAGGTGGATGTGAGTAAGGGAGGATTAAGTTTTTACCAGTGAAGCAGCTTTATCGATCTCAATGTTACTACTAAGTCGGTTGTTTAATGGCCACATATGGTTGCACACACTTGTGATCCAAGCACTCTAGAGGCTAAGACAGGAGGTTTGTGTGTTCGAGGCCAGCCTGGTCCACACAGCAAGTTCAAGGCTAGTGCTGACAGCACAGTTATCTAACGAAGATTTCTCTATTTTACATATATTCTAATATTATATTTTATTGAATCTATATTAAGAAACATTATTTACCATTAGTAAATATTAAAATTATATTAATAAATATAATTTCTCAAGTACCGCTTGTCCTTTTCATTTTTGGGAAGATTTTTTTTTGTGTGTGTGTGTGTGTGGGTCTGGGGTTTGAACTCATGACCTTGCACTTACTAGGCAGGCACTTGTGCCACAGAGCTATCTTTCCAGCCCCAAATAAATTATTTTTTGATTTTGTTTGTTTTTTGGTGGTAGCAGGGATTGAACTCAGCACCTTGTACTTGCCAGGCAAGCACTTATTCTACTGAGCTATCTCCCTGGCCCTCCTTTTCATTCTTGTAACTATGTTTTCCTTTTTTTTTTTTTTTTTTTTTTTTTGGTGCAGGCAATCAAATTCAACACTTTGCACTTGCCAGGCAGGTGCTTATGCTGCTGAGGTATATCCTCAGCCCCCTGTAACTATGTTTTGAAGGACAAATATTGTTGTATTTTTGGGAAGCTCAAATCTCAAGTCCATAAAAATGTATTTTATATTCCTGCAGTATTATAGTTTTATCATTCCCATTTATATCTATGCTTGCTTTTGACCTTTTTGTACATGGTGTAAGGTCCACAATGAAAGCAGGTACAGGGGCTGGGGATTTGATCCCTGGGCCTGCTGTGCTGGCCCCACCCCTGGGGTGGGCTGAGAGGGCAACTGAGACTGGGCATCGTGGCTCGCACCTGTCATCCCAGTTCTTGGGAGACTGCAGACAGGTGGATCACTAGGGGTCCAATCTGACAGTGAGATCCTGAACACTCTGTAGACCATTCCCTTTAAAAGAAAAATGAGGCTGTTTTTGCATATGTTGTATCAAACTGTCCCAGTATTATCTGTTGAAAAGATATACCATCTCCACAGAACTGCCTTGGTGCCTGTGACAATAATTTATTGATGCCCTGTGTCTTGAATTTATCTCTGTATCCTATTCTGTTCCGTTGATCTATATGACAATAGCAAGTTTTGTTTACTGTAGTTTTATTAATCTTGAAATTGAGTAGATAAAACCTCAGCTTCCCTCCTCATCCCAAGTTATTTTGGATATTATGAGTTCTTTGTGGGCCTGGAGCTGTTGTTCAGTGAAAGAGTGATTACGCAGAATGCACAAGGCCCTGGGTTCAATCTCCAACACCACAGCTTGGGGGCTTTGAAAAACCTTGTCTCTAAATAAAAAAAGGGGGGCCAGGGATGTAGCTCAGTGCAAAGGCTCTGGGTTCATTCTCAATATAGCAACAAATAAACAAACAACTCCCCCCCCAGAACAACCCAACTGGCTGTTTTGATTTGCAAAAGAATTTTCACGCGTATGTTTAGGAAACATATTTGATATATAGTTTTTTCCTGGAATATATTTGGTTTAAGAATGAGATAATGCTATCTCCTAATGAGGGGAAATTTTTTTTTTTTTTTGTGGTACCATTGAACTCAGGACCCTGGGCTTTCCAAGCAAGCACTTATTCTACTGAGCTATCTCCCTGGCCCAGAAAAGTACTTCCTAAAGCTTCAGTTTTCCAGAAGTATTTGCGTCAGGTTGGTGATATCTCTTCCTTAAATACTGACAGTTTACCATGGGAGCCACCTGGGCTTCAAGGCTTCATGGCGGGAGGATTGTCTTTCTTTCTTTTTTTTTTTTTTTTCCTTACTAGATCTAGAACTGCTTGGGCTTCTTCTTAAGTAAGCTTTATGAGTTTGTGGATTTGTTTCGACTTTATCTAACTTGTTGGCTTTCTCTGGCCAAGAGATGCCCAGAACCCATCCTGCGCTTCCCACCCGCGTCTGCTGCCTCTGCCGAGATGTCTACTCTCTTGTTCTTTACATTTGTGCCCTGAAGCTTTCATCTCACACCAGCACGACTGGAGATAAATAAAGACAATCAATATTTATTGATTTTTCTCAAAGAATCAGCTTAGATTTCATTGACTTCTCTCTAAGAGCTTTATGCTGTTTTGTTTGGGTTTGTTTTCTGAGACAGCATCTCAGTAGGCAGCCCAAGCCAGGCTTCAACTTGTGATCTTACTGCCTCAACCTCCCAAGTGCTAGGGTTACAGGCCAGACTTTCTATTTTTAAAGTCTTGTAACATCAACTTTGAGTGCAGAAGAATATGCTACAGAGGGGTGTATGCCTGCAAAGCCTAACATACTTTCCATCAGGCTCTTTCCAGAACATCTCTTGGCCTCTGCTTTAGACCAGGGTGGCTGCAGCAATATAGGTT
This sequence comes from Myocastor coypus, assembly GCA_004027025.1. Taxonomy (NCBI): domain Eukaryota; kingdom Metazoa; phylum Chordata; class Mammalia; order Rodentia; family Myocastoridae; genus Myocastor; species Myocastor coypus. The sequence goes on from PVJA010015609.1 coordinate 43,523, forward strand.
ATTTTGTACCAGCTGTGGTGGCATCCACCTGTAGTCCCAGTTACTTGGGAGGCTGAGGCAGCATGATCTCTTCAACCGAGGACTTTAAAGCCAGATTGGGCAACACAGTCAGACCTGGTCTCAAAAACCAACCAAACAACACAACACCACTACTTCCTATAGACAAATAAAAACTAGGGTTTCTTCTGATCATGCTGGGTGTTTAACAGATCTTTATGGAAATAGGAGACCACCTCTTCTAGTGACGGTAGGGGACAGGGGGGAAGGGAAGAGGCCAGGGATCCAGAATTCTACTGTGCAAATTTTGTGTCCCTTTTTGCCTGTGGAAGGCCTCTCCCACCCATTACATCTGTGTGCAGACAAGAGGGCTGAGGGCCAGCTAGGTTAGCAACGTAATTGAGGAGACTCTGTACAATGCAGGGAAGGCCAGGTGTCAAGGCGCAGCCCTGTAGCCCCAGCACTCAGGAGGCTGAGACAGGAGAATCGCTGTGAGTTTGAGGCCAGCCAAACAAATAGTGCAGGGGGGAAAAAAAAGAGGCAAAAATACAGCTAAGGATACTAACATTCAAAGATAGCTTCTTTGCAAATAGATTTTTTTACACTTCAGCTCGTCAGAGTTGCATGTCCACATAATTAAAGGTAAGTAACAGGTAATATTTTTTTTACTGTTTTGTGTTTCTGAGATGGTCTCACTTTGCAGTTCGTATTGGCCTTGAGCTCACTTTGTAGCCCAGGATGGTCTTGAACTCCTAATGATCTTCCTGCCTTAGCCTCCTGAGTGCTGGGATTACAGGCATGCACCAGCACTCCTAGCTAATATTTTTAGTTTTTATTAATTTATATTTGCAATTGAAAGATGAATGCAGTGACAAAAGCATTCTAGGCAAGTGCTCTGCCATGGGAGGCTCTACACCTGGAGGTCTTTTGATTTTTATTTTATTTTGAGACGGGCTGGCTAAGTAGTCCAGGCTCGCCTTGAACTTTGATCCTTCTGCTTTGCTGAGTAGCTGCTGTCATAAGCATAGGCCAGCACATCCAGCCAGGTAATATTTATGAACGTGATTGTCTCTGAGGCTTCCAGTCTCTGTGGAAGGGTGCGACTTCAGTGAAGCAAAACTCCACTTGCACGTTGGTCTTTTCTTCAGGGAAGCCAGTCTGTTGGTTGTCAACTCTGCTGAAAAATCATTTAATACTAATGAAATAGAATAGGGAAGATAATGATCTGTGAGTAATATGAATCTATCAATGAGTTTATACTGGGTGTGGTGTTATAGCTTATGCCACCGTGTTGGCCAGCTTCCAGGACTTGGGAGGCTGAGATAGAAGGATCGCTGTGAGTTCAACTAGCGCGGGCTACATAGTGAGAGACCTTGTCTCAACTCCCCCCCCCCCAAAAAAAAACAGAAAAACAGCTGGGCGTAGTGGCTCACGCCTGTAATCCCAGCACTTGGGAGGCTGAGGCAGGAGGATTGATGTGAGTTCGAGACCAGCCTGGGCTACAAAAGTGAGCTCAAGGCCAGCCTGAACTGCA
>PVJA010015610.1:0-44995 GCA_004027025.1 Myocastor coypus
AAAAAAAAAAAAAAAAAAAGAACCTTTGTTTATTCACTCATTTTTATGGCTGGCTCAGCCCATCCCAAGGGCAGGGCTGGCGCAGCATGTGGTGCTAGGAATCAAACCATGGTCCCTGAAGCCACCCAAGCTTTCCCAAGCAAGTGCTTTAGACCACTGAGCCATCCCGCCGGGCCCCATGCTAATATTTTTTATTCTGGATTTTATTTCTAAAAAATGTCATCTGTGTCCTAAATCAGTTTCTGGAAGTTTGAGAAACTAGAGATGAAGTGATTCTGTAATGCTCCTAGACAGACATTATGCACAATGGTGTTCCCATTGGTTTCCATCTGCTTGTGGGTGATCAATGCACAGAAAACAATATTCCTTTCCAGGAAGGCTTGGAGAGGGAGGGTTCAGGTTGGAGGAGGGAGCAGCTGCTGTGACTCAGGATGGAGAGGCTTGGCCTTGACTGATGCAGACCTGGCTAGCAGGAGCCTCAGAGAGGGAAAAGGGTGCTGAAATGGCTTGAGAAGCTCTTGGTCTCTGTTGAGCAGTGCCAGCTGAGCCTGCCCTGCCTGAAGTCCAGAGTCCTCAACAGAAATAGCTGAAGCAGCAGCGGAACTTAAATGAGAGGAGGGACATTTTCTGGATTCCTTCTGGGCATCTGCTGCTCACTTAACTGTGTGTGAAAGAGAAGGGCCTAGCTCCCTTCATGAAGCTTGAAGGACACAAGGATGAGACATGGTTGTCTTATTTCTCCTGCAACACAATGATCCTCTCAAACTCTCACCATTTGAAAATCATTTTGCTTATACAGCCTAAACATTTAAATTTGCAACTTCTTGCTTTATAAACAAGGAGCTATGTAAGCTTTAGTCCTTATCTCTTTCAGGGCTGGACCCAGATAAGCTAGTCAGAAGCAAAATTATTATGCTATGGGAAGAAACAAAAATGAAATGCTGCAACATCAGGACTTTCTTGTGCCACTGACATGGTCTCCATCCTATATTGCCTCCTTGTTAATGACCCTGATCCTGAATGGTGTGGGAGAGCATTGGAGTGCAAGGAGCTGGGAGGTCCTTCCCCCGGCTGGGTCAGGTCTGCACAGTGCCATGAGGTGTAGCAGACATGAGAGGGCTGGATCCAGAGCCCTTTCTTGTGAAACCAAAGCCATTAAGCAAGTTATTCAATGACTATTTTGTAAAGGGGTGGGTGGGGGTGGGGTATGTAAAGGTACAGGCAGCAAAGATAGGAAATTAAACCCTCAAGAAAGAAGGTTGGGGGGCCCGGAGGGATGGCTCAGTGGTCTAAAGCGCCTGCTTGGGAAAGCTTGGGCAGCTTCAGCGACCGCAGTTCCATCCCCGGCACCACGTGCTGTGCCAGCCCTGCCCTCGGGGCAGGCTGAGCCGGCCATAAAAATGAGTGAATAAACAAATAAAGGTTCTGAAACAAGAAAAAAATAAATAAAATAAAATAAAATAAAATCTTTAAAAAAAAAAAAAGGAAGAAAGAAAGAAAGAAGGTTGGTGTTGCCATGCAGATATTTGCCTAGAGTGAAAATTTGGATTTTTTTTTTCTTTCTTTTTTTGTTGTTCTGGGCCCTTGCTACATAGTTCAGACTGACTTTTAACTCCATATATAGTCCAGGCTGGCCTCAAACCCACAATGATTCATCTATCTATTTGCCTAGTTCTAGGATTAGAGAGATATACATCACCATACCCAGCTTTAGTTATCTTTTTTATGTACCTAAATTACTCTTAGGGTTCAGAAAACTGGAATGATTGTGATATTTGTTACAAATGCCTTTTTTTTTTTTTTGGATGGCCAGTCTCATAAAAAGCTTAGGAAAAAAAATTTATAAGAGGGGAAAAAAAAAACCTTTTGTGGTGGTAGGGGTTCAACCTGGGGTCTTATACTTCCTAAGTATGAACTCAGCCACTAAGCCACAGCCCATGAAAAAAAGTTTTTAAATCAGTTCTTGGGCTGGGGAGATAGCTCAGTGGTATAAGCGCCTGCCTGGCAAGTATAAGGACCAGAGTTCCATCCCCAGTACTGCATACTGTGCAAAACTCTACTGGCCACTGAGACAGTTTGTGGTGGTACACTCTTGTAATCCCAGCATTGGGAGGCTGAGACAGGAAGATCACTATGAGTCCTAGCTGTGTAGCAAGACCCTGTACCAAGTAAATAAATCTTTAAAAAAAATAATTCTTATGGGGCTGGGGAGATAGCGACATGGCATAAGTGCCTTCCTGGCAAGTGTAAGATTGTGAGTTGGAACCCCGGTCCCGCAAAAAAAAAAAAAAAATTATTAGCCCAAAACAGAAGGGTCTTTCAAAAATGTTTCCCTTCCTGATATCACTGGGCTATACATTTAATGAGTCTTTATATTTCTAAAGCATGACTTGGTGAGAATTACCTAGTCCTTTCTTTAGGGAAAGTTGTCTGGTACAGAAAAGTACTTCAGAAACTCACTTCTTCATCTTAGCAGCCTTCTATTGATACTATATGCCAGGCATCTGAAAGAGCCATGTCTTTTACCTGGTCACTTCTGGACTGGTCTAGGCTAAATGAGCCCAATGTGGGTAGAAAAGGAAAGTTAATGCTGAAGTCAAGTGGAGAAAGGGCTGATGCACAGAAATACAACCACTGAGTTCAGAGGAATCCAGAAGTTAGGAGCCGTGGAACACTTCAGAATAGGGCAAGTGGTCACCCATATCACATGCTGCAGCAAAATCCAGAAAAGGCCTTAGGATTTTAACTAATTGAGCTACCTGGCAAGCCCTCTGGCCTTAGGATTTTTATGTCTTCACCACTGAGTGGATTTCAGTAGACTAGTAGGAACTAGAGTGAGTTGAAATGAACCGGGGGTGGAAAAAAATGAGTGTAGCAATCTTCCACAAACTAACTGCAAAGGAAATAAAGTGATGGGGAAAGATTGGTAGTTCATATGATATGGAATATGTGTATTTAAGAGAATGATCTAATAATTCAGTAGAGAAAGAGAAATTGATAATGCTTAGGAAAGATGCTCGAAGACTGAAATCCTCAAGTCAAGAGAGCTGAATTAGCATTTGCCTGATGCACACACATGCAAACAGACACACAGAACCATCAGCATTCACACTGATACACATACAAATCTACCAACAGTCATGTACATCCCATAGACCTAACAGTCAAGCTGACACATTGACCTACAGGTCCAGCAAGTCACAAAAATACAGTGTTCTGTTGACACATAAATAGGCACACTGAGCTGCCAGACACACCAACATCTGCACCTGCTCCCAAGGGTTCCCCCAACTCCTACTAGTTTTTTTTTTTTTTTTTTTTTTTGGTCTTTTTGAGACAGGATCTCGCTATGCAGTTCAGGCTGGCCTTGAGCTCACTTTTGTGGCCCAGGCTGGTCTTGAACTCACACTGATCCTCCTGCCTCAGCCTCCCAAGTGCTGGGATTACAGGCGTGCACCACCATGCCTGGCTTACTCCTACTAGTTTTTTTCCCCTTTAGAACCCTCTTCACCCCTGTGACCTCGCCTTGTTAGGATTCAAATCCAGGCCTGGGCTGAAGAACAACGGGAGTGCTTTGTAGCCAAATGAAAAGGTTTTATTAACAGACTGATAAAGAAATTTGAGAGATGCAGGGGACATCAACTGCAGGGCCAAGAGAAACAACAAATATAAAATTCTGGTGACAGCTTAGGACCCCTGACACAATTTTCCCTCCCAGCCCACCCATAGTCCTTTGTAAGCAAAACCTCCTCTCCCCTCTGGCCTAGGCGGACATCTCAGTGCATGAGCAGAAAACTGAAATGAATCCCCAACTTGTTGGGATAAATAAGCTGTGATGGACATCCTTAAACTTTCGCATGTAATTACAACATATATAAATAAATAGGACAGATGTCAACAGGGCTGTGATTCAAGTTCTGTGATTTGTGCTTTTCTTTTTTGTTCTTTGAGGGCCTCTTGTGCCCTTGGAGAGTGCCAGCACCCCTTTTCTGGGGATAGGAGATTCTGGGATGAGGATCACCAACTCCTCAGTAGCACCTCTGATTTGTTAATCACCCTTCCTGCTATTAGTAAAAAACAAAGTCTTGGCCCCTAGGAGGAGCTGCTGCTGCCCAGGCACCTTAATTGGAAGGATTCTTTGCCATGAGTCAACTTTAAATGCACCAGTTTCCTGTCAAAGCCCTGCGCAGCAAAGATCAGAAAACTGCGTACGTGAAACAGATGCATGGGCCTTACAACAAACCACAAAAAAGCCACCTTGCCTTACTCCAATCCAGATTCATAATGGGGTATGCTGGATGCGTGTTCTTTCCAGCCTGACTCTAATCCCACATCTTAGTCCTTCCACAGTCACCCCCAGGAGCTAAGAGCTCTCTTTAGGCTTTGGGATCCTCTTGGGGACAGAACGAGCAGGGCAGTTATTTCCGATGCTTGGTGTCTTTCTCTGAAGCCTTGGTTTCACCATGCCCACTGCCTGCGCTGCTTAGAAACATCTTGTCCACTCCCTTGAGGGACTCCAGCAGGTAGTTCTGGAAGGCCGTGAGGGCAGCACAGATAGCAGGCCCGCCAAAGCCGTGGGTGATGAGACTGAAATGTGTCAGGCAGCTCTGCACCCCGGGCTCCAGGATAAGAGCTGGGCGGCTGTTGCCCAGTGGGGAGCGGTCCTGAGCCATCAAGTCTGCAAACTCTTTGCAGATCTGCCTGGTGGGGGAAAGAGGGTCAGAGGACAAAGGTCAAGGCCCGAGTTCACAAAGGGTTCTTTATATAAACTACATGATTGCTTGATTCAACAAATGATAATTCTATTCATTTTACAAAAAAGGCAAACTAAGGCCTAAGAGAAATTAACTGAGTGGCCCAGTATAACATTTTAGTAAACAGCATGTGCCAGTACCTTATTGGATGACTACCCCACAGATACCCTGTCCACATTTGAGGTGCAACTGTTCATCTTTATCCAAAAAACTTTCCTTTCCCACCCCGAACATGCAGTGCTTCCCAGAAACTTACCGTTTATTATGAAACCGCCCAGAATCTGCCTTTTGTAATTGAAACCATAGCTAGCTGCAAACATTGAGGCCTAGATGTTGTGCCAAGTACACAGTATACATCATCACATTTAATCCTCACTGTAAATCTACACTATCACCATCCCACTAGGCAGATGAGACTAGTTTCAGAATGGGTTAGATCGCCTGCCAAGGTGACAAAGCTAGGATTTTAATCCAGTTCTAGTCTTTGGCCATTAGCCATTCCTTTATACATCCCATGTATGGCATGGGATTGGTTGGCACTTAGCTGTGTGTTGCCTTGATACATCTTAGACATCACTAGGACCCAGGAAGTGGTTGCTGAATGAGCTGACTCATAAATTACGTGGACCCCACCCTCCAAAAGTTTCTCCAGCCACTATTAAGAGGAGCCTTCAGATTTCTCCATGTGGTATTTCCTTGAGTCTGGTTCACCTTCTGCCTGGGGGACTGAAGGAAAGCCTCAGAGGGAGAGAAGAGTTGTTATTGAGGGGCTACATACATCAGGCTGGGAGGTGAATGAAGTTTAAGCAAGAGAAGGGGAAGCCCAAAAGGGTCATCTGGCCTGGCTGAGGCAGGAAGAACACTGGAGGCTCAAGGCCAGACTGGGCTACATAGTTTGAGACCAGCCTAACTATGTAGACTCTGAAAAAAACAAATCATACTCTGAGGAAATGGAGACAGGGCCTTTGGGAAATAATTCGATCATCAGGGTGATAGAGCCATTATTAATAGGGTTAGGACCTTTATGAAGAAAGGCAGAGAGGGCTGGGGAGATAGCTCAGCAGCATAAGAGCCTGCCTGGCAGGGAGATAGCTCCATGGCACAAGTGCCTGCCTGGCAAGTTTAAGGTCATGCATTCAAACCCCAGTCCTGCAAAAAAAAAAAAAGGCCAGAGAGACCCTCACTGGACACTGAGTCTGTCTTGATGTTGAGTTTCCCAGTTCCTGGAACCATTGAAAAATAAACTATTGGGGCCCAGCGGGATGGCTCAGTGGTCTAAAGCGCCTGCTTGGGAAAGCTTGGGCGGCTTCAGGGACCGCGGTTCGATCCCCGGCACCACATGCTGCGCCAGCCCTGCTCTTGGGGCAGGCCGAGCCGGCCATAAAAATAAGTGAATAAACAAATAAAGGTTCTGAAGCAAGAAAAAAAATAAATAAATATAATAAAAAATAAATAAATAAACTATTACCTAGGTACAGGGAGGCTGAAGAAAAAGGGGGCCCTGGGTGAAGATCCGGGAGTGAGAAGAAACCTGAGCTGAGGCAGCAACACGTGACTGATACTGTGGGAGGCATTGGTGGGACCTACAACAGGTTCAAATTTGACCTGGAGCCCCGTGGAGCTCACTGGCACAGAAAGGCTGATTGATGGGCAGGGCTCAGCAGGGAACCGGACTGGTCAAGCCATGAGGTGCCGTTGTATGTGAGATGCCTCTGTGACACTATGTTTATTGACACATAGACTTCAGATATATTCACATGTTTTGTCCATGTGTTCTCCCTGGTGCTTGTGGAAAATGTTCATGTAGGTCTGAGCATGATAGCCATGGTACCCAAATATGCCTACAGTGGTGCCCACATGTGCCCATGTAGTATGCATGTGTATGCCTACGAGTGCTGGCCATTGTGCTCAGGTCAGTATCCATCTATGTGCACTACATCTGTGACCACCAGTGCATGTGTTCCCCACTCACTTGGCAGCCAGCAGCATGCTCTTGCGGCTGTGCAGTTCACCGGGGTCAGCATGCTGTCGGCACAGGTACTCAGCAGCTGCCTTGGCTGGGAACTCTGTCTCACAGACATAGCCAAAGTCTCTGGCCAAGTGCACAGCCTCTCCTGTGGGAAGGGGTATGAAACTGTTATTGGTAGGTAGGCCTCTAACCCTGGGTCCAGAAGTGAGTGAGCCTCTGTGTTCCCGGTCAGAGATGTCCTGCCCCATCCTATTTCTGGAGACAGCTCCCCTTGGTTCACTCCCCAGCCCTGCCCCAGTCTCAATTCCCTTAGGACTGCTAGGTTGGGGTTCTGAGCTCAGAGATGGGTGCTGGGCCCACCATGCATCCCAAGCCAGAGCCCAGATCACCAATCATTAGAAAAGGGGGCTGTCACTTCCCTTATCTCTTTCCCACATCCAAACACTGGCTATTCCTAAAGCACCTGTGAGCAGGTGCAGGGGCCGGGGTCGGATCCCCAGGCCTGCTGTGCTGGCCCCACCCCCAAGGTGCACTGAGAGGCAATTGGTGGTGTGTGCCTGTAAATCCCAGCTCTTGGGAGGCTGTAAACAGGTGGATCACTACAAGTCTGATCTAGTAGTGAGACCCTGAACATCCTGTAGACCCTTCCCTCAAAAAACTACAAGAAAACAAAAACAAAAACAAAAAAACCACTAGCTACTCCTGTACCCTCCCACACATACACTGGAAGTAGCTGTACAGTGTATGTGCAAGGATGCACATAAACACATGCAAACACTATAGAGTTGTCCCTTGATATTAGCTATGGATCCCCTCAAACACCAAATCTATGGGTGCTTAAACCCCTTCGATGAAATGGTATAGTAGTTGCACATAACTTAGGCACATCCTGTGGTATACTTTTTTGTGTGTGTGTGGTACCAGGGATTGAACTCAGGACCTTGTGCTTGCCAGGCAAGCACTTATTCCACTGAGCTATCTCCCTGGCCCTCCTGTGGTATACTTTATATCACCTCTAGATTATTTATAATACCTAATAGGATGTAAATGCTATGTAAGTACAATAGTGATACTGTATTGTTTATGACATAATGACAAGAAAAACAAGTATGTATATGTTCAGTAAAAGATAATTTTTAGTAAGCTGGGCATGGTGGCACACACCTGCAATCCCAGTACTCAGGAGGTTGAGGCAGGAGAATCACTGGGAGTTCCAGACCAGCCTGGGCTACAAAGTGAGCTCAAGACCAGCCTGAACTGCACAGTGAGACCCTGTCTTAAAAAGATAAAAATGCTATTTTTAAAGACACTTTTGAGCTATGGCTCACTAATTCCTCAAATGGGAACCTACTGCAGGTCGAACTGTACACACAAATCACACATATACTTTTCTATACACAGAGTGCATACACTGACTCAGCAGTGCTCTCCAGTGGTTCTCAACCTGTGGATTGACCAAATCACAGGGGTCGCCTAAAGCCTTGGGAAAATGTTATTTATTTGGAATTACAGTTTTGAAGTAGCCACCAAAATTATTTTTTGGTTTAGGGTCACCGCAACATGAGGAACTGTGTTGCAGGTCACGGCATTAGAAAGGTTGAGAACCACTGCTCTACACTCACCTTCCACCAGCGAGGTCAACAGTGTCACACTGGCGGCCTTCCGTCGGCCCGCGGGTAGGTTGAGCCCAATCTTCTCCAGCCGTTCCCGCAGGCACCGGCCCCCATTCTTGGACTTGGCCCTTGACATGCACAGAGAAAATAGACATCCCACTATGAAGAAAAGAAAGAAGCCTGTAGGCTAAGTGACCCCAAAAGAGCCTGTTGCCCAACCCCTGTTGACTTGGAAATTCTCTGACGTCTTTAAAAGCAAGATCACAACTTCTTTCTGACCCCCCTGTTTCTGCAATCAAGTCTGGGATGGGGGCCCCACCCCCAAGGTGCACTGAGAGGCAATTGAGACTGAGTGTGATGGTGTGTGCCTGTAATCCCAGCTCTTGGGAGGTTGTAAACAGGCGGATCACTATAAGTCTGATCTAGTAGTGAGACCCTGACATGACCTGGGCTGGGGCAGGATGAGGCAGCATCTTAAGGTCCTCTGGGCTCTGCACAGACACATGCAAGATACAGACTGACGCACAGAGGGACACAGGTACACAGTCATTTGGGCACTTGCAGATTCATACAAACACAAATGAATGAATAGTGAAGGTCAAGAATATGGAGACACATACACACCCACCCATGGAGATATCACCAGAGACCCACAGACTTGGATTCCCAGGACATTATCACACCAACAGGATTCCAGACACAACCAGGATTCCAGAGACAAGTCCTTCAGGATGTTGAGTGGCCACAAATAAGGAGAGACTACAACTGCACAAATACAACCCCATACAGAGACACACGCATATAAACATACATACAACTAGCTACAGATGTTCATGTAGTTACACACACACACATACACACACACACACTCCAGGCTATACATTCCCACTAAGAATAACAAGAGACTGGGTGTAATGGTACATGCCTATAATCCCAGCACTTGAGCAACTGAGGCAGGAAGATCACTGAGTCCAAGGCCAACCTGTGCTACATAGTGAGTTCAAGGTTAGTCTATACTACATGGCAAGACCCTAGCTCAAAAAACAAAAGAATATGAATGATAACTTACATTTGTGGAAACATATATTCCTGGATATCCCCTAACACATGTACACACACACATACACACATATTCATCCAAACTTATACCACTGCAGCAGAAATACCCTTCCTAGGCACAAGGACATGCAGAGAGAGAAAGAGACACATGGCTATGAAAACAAGCCATAGACACCATGCTTTCCCTCACCAGATACACTGTGAGACCTGTACTAACACAGAGAATGCCCTTTCCTTGGGTAGGGGTGAAGGTGGTACCCTTCCCTAGGCTCGGCTTTGTCCATCCTGCCCAGTGTGGGTGAGTCTACCATTCTTTTTTAGCACCCTGGCTTCCCTTTTTGCCCTGCCTCCCCCAGACTAATCTGAGAGCCTGGACTTGCCCCAGAGTATGCACCCTCTGGAGTTTCTGGGCCCTCCTCTCCCAGGAAGGCAGGTGGATGCTGTGGCCTGGGGTGAGGTCTGAAGAGAGTGGGGATTCTGGCTGGGACTGGCCTTCCTACCTGCGGAGGACACCGCCCAGGAGGGAGGCGTTGAGGCACTCAGGAGGTGAGAGTCGCCGCTGCACCTCCCCCACCGTCACCTTGTACTTGGATGTTGAGCTGAGTAATGAGAGCCGGCCAGGCACGGAGCAGAAGACTTCACTGGGATTGGTGATGCCGCCAACCAAGCCGTCTTTGGCCAAGGAGAGGGCTGAGAGGCAGCTGGCTTTGGAGGGCATGGGGACTGCAGAGTAGAAAAGTAAGGGAAGAGAAAGGAGACGCTGAGCCAGTGGCCAGAGGACAGAGAGCAGCCAGCTGTGGAGCAAGTGCACTGATGACTCATAACTGTGCACATGGAAAGATCCAGCACCTTTCAGTGGGATGTCCTAGCATCCCTGCTTTACAAAGAGAAAAAGGGAGGCACAATGAGGTTAAAGTGATGCATCAAGTCCACCCAGTAGGAGTGGACACTGAATCTAGAGCTGTCTGGCTCGTGAACTCATCAGCCTCTTAAAACTCAGTTTTAACAGAGCTCGGTCATTCTGGCAGGTTCCATCAGACAGGGAGCTGGGCATGAGGAAGTGGAGTCTGAGCTGAAGGCAGGATTCCTGGGTGACCACAGCAGGGCCCAGATGGTCTGTGCAGTCACAGGGAGACCTAGCTCCCTTTTTCTACTGGAGAGTCCCTGAGGTCCCATCCCTGAGATCAGTGAGGAGCTGAGGGTTTTGGGCTCTCACATCCTGGGACCTGGGAGGTTATGGCCTCACGAGGTCTCTAGCCCTGTCATCCTTCCTGCCAGGTCATGTTGGGTTGCTCCAGGAAACAAGGAATCAGGAGGATGCTCTGCCATGTCCTTCCTCAAATACTCCCTAATTATCTAAGAAGGGAATCAGAGAAATTAATGTTCTAAAATTCATCTAGATCCTTTTGGCTGTAAAAGTTCTTCTTTCCCTCTAATCTCCATCTTCAATCTTAATTGCAGGTCCTGGCCTCTTCCAAGAAGCCTGCAGGCCTTCTCTTTCAGGGCAGTGACCACCTCATTAGATAAGGCTTGTGCATGTGTTGGGAGTGGGAACCAAATGAGGAGCCTGGGGCTAACAACTACTGCATCCTCTTCATGCTGTGTGCCATGTGGGTGCCTGCTCCAGCCCTAGGAACAACCCACAAGGCAGTTCCTCCTACTCCTCTCATTCACAGATGTGGAGGGTGAAGCCCACAGGTGGAGTGGGGTTCCTGAGAGCATCAGCTGGCAGACTGAGAACCAGGAGCAAACCCAGTACTGTGATCTCTTTGCTTTCCCATCGTTGGAAAACTACTTGTGTGCGGCCCAGCAGGATGGCTCAGTGGTCTAAAGCGCCTGCTTGGGAAAGCTTGGGCTGCTTCAGGGACTGTGGTTCGATGCCCGGCACCACATGCTGCGCCAGCCCTGCCCTCAGGGCGGGCTGAGCCAGCGGTAAAAATGAGTGACTAAACAAACAAAGGTTCTGAAACAAGAAAAAAAAAAATAAATAAAATAAAAAATTATTAAAAAAAAAAAAACTAGCCGGGCGTGGTGGTGCATGCCTGTAATCCCAGCACTTGGGAGGCTGAGGCAGGAGGATTGGTGTGAGTTTGAGACCAGCCTGGGCTCAAAAGTGAGCTCAAGGCCAGCCTCAACTGCATAGCGAGACCCTGTCTCAAAAAGACAAAAAAAAACTACTTGTGTGCCAAGCACTGTGCCAGCCCTGGGAAGAAGCAAAGCTCACCCATTCCTAGCCTGGCAGAGCTGCCACTTTTCTCTCTACCAATAAGCATCCTGGTTCTCCACCCAGCCACCCAAGCAGAAACTTCAGGGACACCCTCTGCACCCTGCTCATCTGCTATATCACTCCCACTGTACTGAGTTATGGCTTTAATATCTTAACCTGCCTCAGACTTGGCCTTTCTCTAAGTGCACACAGATGCTTTCCTACCTGCATTTCTCTATAGCCTCTGCTCTGGTCCCCCATTCTGATCCTGAGGGATCTTTCTAAAACATGCATCACTCAGTTACTCGGCAGCTTAAAACCCATCAGTGCCAACTCAGCTCCCTAAAGAGCAGATCCCAGCTCTGCAGCTAGACAGAATGAGGTTGCCTATAAGTAAGTGTTAGGGGCTTGGGACATAGCTCTGTGGCACAAGTTCCTTCCAGACAAGTGCAAGGTTGTGAGTTTGAACCCTGGTCCTGAAAAAAAAAAAAACAAAAAAACGGTATAAGTGCTAGAGTAGAGCTGCTAGCCAGATTCTCATGTCAAAATGGAAAAAAAACTTGGGTTGGAGGTGTAGCTCAGTGATAAAGCATCTGCCTACTCTGTATGAAGGCCTGGGTTAAGCCCCAGCACTGGAAAAATAGATAGATAGATAGATAGATAGATAGATAGATAGATAGATAGATAGACAGACAGACAGACAGACAGACAGACAGACAGACAGAAGAAACTGAAAGTTCAAAAATAAATAAATAAAAACCAAGTCAGACCAGAAATGGATTTTGAACTTGGGCGACTGACTCTAAAGTTCACATCCTTAATTGTCAGTTCTAATGGCTCCTGCCTCCTGGTTTTACATCATTCCATTTGTCCTTTAGGCTCTGTACCCACACTGACCAAATATATTGCAAGCCACAAGTTCAGCAGGGTGGTACGCACCTGTAATTCCAGCACTCAAGAGGCTGAGGCAACAGTACTAGGAGTTCTAGGGCAACCTGGGCAACTTAGTAAAATGCTGTCTCAAAAAAAAAAACTTCCTAATAATTACATTTTAAAAAAGAAAATGCGCCGGGTGTGGTGGCACACGCCTGTAATCCCAGCACTTGGGAGGCTGAGGCAGGAGGATCGGTGTGAGTTCGAGACCAGCCTGGGCTACAAAAGTGAGCTCAGGACCAGCCTCAACTGCATAGCGAGACCCTGTCTCAAAAAATAAATAAATAAATAAATAAATAAATAAATAAAAATAAAAATAAAAAAGAAAATGAAAGGTGAGAGTAATTGTAATTTAGGTGTGATGTTAACATATAAATATTGTATATATTAATATAAATTAATACAATATTAATATAAACACTATTATAGTCTATATTAGGTTAATAATGTAATCAGTATTTTAAAAATTAATGAGATACACTCAATTTTTTCTTCTGCTGGGTTTTCAAAATCTAACATGTTGGGGGAGCTTGCCAGGTAGCTCAGTTGATTAAAACACATGATTTGGCAAAGTCACTCAGGTCTGGAGACTGTGGTTCAATCCCCACCTCCACAAGAAGCATGAGACCTGCCCCTAAGGCATCCTTAGCCAGCCAAAAAAAAAAAAAAAAAAAAAGGCTAATGTGCATTTTACAGTTATAACCCATGTCCATCCATTTTTTAAATAATTTTTTAAGGGGCCCGGCAGGATGGCTCAGTGGTCTAAAGTGCCTGCTTGGGAAAGCTTGGGCTGCTGCAGGGACTGCGGTTCCATCCCTGGCACTACATGCTGCGCCAGCCATCCTCAGGGCAGGCTGAGCCAGCCATAAAAATAAATAAACAAAAGTTCTCAAACAAGGAAAAAAAAAAACAAAACATAAAACATAAAACATAAAAAATAAAAATAAAAAAGAATTTTTTTAAATTTAATTTTTTTTCTTATTTCAGAACTTTTGTTTGTTTATTTATTTATTTTTATGGCCTGTTCAGCCTGCCCTCAGGGCAGGGCTGGTGCAGCATGTGGTGCCGGGGATCAAACCACGGTCCCTGCAGCTTTCCTAAGCAGGTGCTTTAGACCACTGAGCCATCCTGCTGGGCCCCCAGAAAAATCACATTTTGAATGTTTAGCAGCCACATGAGGCTCATGGCCACCACAATGACCCTAGACCTCAAAGGTGGGGAGCACAACAAGTATCATATGTGGGATGTGAATATAAGGGAGACTGTAGCATCAGTGTACTGCACAATGCAAAAATTCTCTTGGGCAAGGCCCTCCTTCCCCATCTGCAGGTCAGGAGTTCCCTGGACACCTCCACCCTCATCCCCGTCTTTGCAACTCTGGGCTGTCCTGTCTGCCACACAGCTATCTTCCCCACCACTGAGGAGCACATCAAGGCCAGGGTTTTGGCCTACATGACTATCAGTGAACAAGTGAAGTAATTTGGAGACCTAAAGTGGGAAACAGAATGATGGTCCCAGATGGCAAGGACTGGTGAGGGAGCCTCATCTCTTGTTAGCTGCCTTTGTGCCTGGGTCTGCATATAGGCACCAGGGCAAACTAAGAACTAGGCTAATGTCAGTGAGGGGCTTGACCACAACATGTGGGATGGCACTAACAACTTGGATCAAGACACCTTGTGTTTGAGGCAGGTGAGATAGCTCAGCAGACTAAAGTACTCGCTTAGGCAAGCTTAGGTAAGAGCAGGGACCACAGTTTGATCCCCAATATCACATGCCTTGCCAGCCCTGTCTCCAGGGCCAGCTAAGCTGGCCACTGAGTCAGGCACAGTGGTACACGTCTGTAATCCCAGCTCTGGGGAAGCTAAAAACAGGAAGATCACTATGAATCTGAGCTGCATAGTAAAACCCTGTAACAACCAAATACATTTCTAAAAAGGTACCTTGCATTCTAGCTTCACATGGTGATGCATGCCTGTAATCTCAGCACTTAAGAAGCTGAGGCAAGAGGACCCTGAGTTTAAAGTCAGCCTGGGATATATAGCAAGTTCAATGCCAGCCTAGACTCTATAGTCAAACTCCAACTCAAGGGGCTTTCTGCCAAGTGCTTTCTCCTGCTGATGGCATATATGTGCAAACATATGTATAGCCATGTGCAAATGCATACCCATAGGGGGGCCCCCAGCAGGATGGCTCAGTGCTCTAAAGCACCTGCTTGGGAAAGCTTGGGCGGCTTCTGGGACCTCGGTTCTATCCCCGGCACCACATGCTGAGCCAGCCCTGCCCTCAGGGTGGGCTGAGCTGGCCATAAAAATGAGTGAATAATGAGTGTTTTTGTTTTTGTTTTTGTTTTTGTCTTTTTGAGACAGGGTCTCGCTATGCAGTTGAGGCTGGTCCTGCGCTCACTTTTGTAGCCCAGGCTGGTCTCAAACTCGCACCAATCCTCCTGCCTCAGCCTCCCAAGTGCTGGGATTACAGGCGTGAGCCACCACGTCCGGCTGAAACAAAGGTTCTAAACAGGAAAAAAAAAAATGCATACCCATAGGGACTCGGTATTGGGTATGGGTACATAGGTATCAGGTGAGCTTTGTTTACCTCTTCTTCCCAAGTACATGACATGTGAAGATGTTCCTATGTATGAGTGACAGACTTTGCTGCTTCCCCAACCTGTTGCTTTTCCTCAGAGCTCTTTCCTCAAAAATGACAAGAGAAATGCACTCCGAGATTAGAGAAGCGGGTGAGCCAAGGAAGGGGCAGGCATGGAGATAGGATTTAACCTAGCAGACTGTAAAGCTGACACTGGCATTTGTTTCCCACACCCACAAGACATCTCCCACCACAGTGGCTCCTGAAGCTGGTCTAGCCATGGTGTCCCTTGAGTCACAAACTCAGAAGCCATTTGTGTACTTTTGAGACAGAGCTGACACAACAGCTCCCACCTATTCAGCCTGCCAGCCAAGACACACACAGCCTAAGTCTACCCAGAGGGAGCCAGCATCTGGCTGCTGAGTCTGAGGCTGTGCAATACACTGCCCCAGAAAACATGGTAAAATTGCAGTTTCTTCTAGAAGGAGACAAAGTTTCATGGCAGGTTCAGCAAACAGTTCTTAATTATAACACCAAAAATATGATCCATAAAAATTACAAATCCTATTTCATTAAAATCCACAACTTTCATATCAAAAGACAATACTAAGAAAATAAAAGGGACCAGACATAGTAGCTCAAGCTTATAATTTCAGCTATTCATAGACTGAGGTGGATAAATCCCAATTTTGAGTACCATTTGAGCAAGTTAGTGAGAACTTTTCTTAAAACAGCAAGGCTAAGAAGATTATTTGATTTCCATAATTTCAAAATAAATAGATGATAGATAAAAATTTTTAAAAAGATAAACCACAGCCTGGAAGAAAATATTTGTAAATTATATAACTAATAAAGGATGTGTATTCTGAAAATCTTTTTGAAAAAACCTCTTGCAACCCAGTAAGATAATCTAATTAAAAAATGATCAGTGCTCAGCATAGTGACAGACACCTGTGATCCTGGTACTTGGGAGGCTGAGGCAGGAAGGCTCAAGTTCAATGCCAGCCAGGATGTTGAGTTGAGTATATGTTGAGTCCAAAGTCAGCCAGAACTACAAAGCAAGACTTTGTCTTAAAAAAAAAAAAGAAAAAGAAAAAAAAAAAAAAGAAAAGAAGAAAGAAAATGGTCAAAACATGTAAAGGTACTTGACTAAAAAAAATGGTAAATGAATGGCTCTTAAGTACATGAAAGCTACCCAATATCACTAGCCATTAGCAAAATTCAAAGTAAGACTATACTGGAAAAAAAAAAAAAAAACTATACTGAGATACCACTAGGTGGTTATAATAAAAGAAACACCAAGAGGGACCCCGGCAGGATGGCTCAGTGGTCTAAAGCGCCTGCAGGTGCCTGCAGGGGGCTTCAGGGACTGACCAAGGGTTTTTTTTTTGTTGTTGTTAATGAATTTTTTATTTTACTTACTATTTTTTTTATTCTTGTTTCAGAACCTTTGTTTGTTTATTCACTCATTTTTTTTTTTTTTATGGCCGGCTCAGCCCGCCCTGAGGGCAGGGCTGGCGCAGCATGCGGTGCCAGGGATTGGGGATCGAACTGCGGTCCCCGAAGCCACACAAGCTTCCCCAAGCAGGTGCTTCAGACCACTGAGCCATCCCGCCGACCGAGGTTTGATCCCCGGCACCATATGCTGCGTCAGCCCTGCCTTCAGGGCAGGCTGAGCCAGCCATAAAAAATAAATAAACAAACAAACAAAAGTTCTGAAACAAGAAAAAAAATAATTAATTAAAAAAATTTTAAAAAAAGAAACATCAAGTATAGGTGACAGTGTACAGGGACCAGAACCTTCACACTTTGCTGGTAGCAATGTAAATAAAATAGTAGGGGCACTTCAGAAAACAGCTTGGCAATTTCTTAAAAATTAAACATAAATTTACCAGACAATCCACTAACTCCACTTCTAGCAAATAGTGAAAACATATATCTGCATAGATATAAACACATATACTTATTTATATAAATGCCCATGACAACATTATTCATACAGTAAAAAAGTATAAGTAACCCACATACTGCTCAACCAGCTAATGGGTAAGCAAAATGTGTGTTGTATCCTTACTGTGGAATACTGCTCAACAATAAACAAACAAAATCCCTACTGGTACATGTTACAATAGGGATGAGCCTCAAGCATTGTTGTACTAAGTAAAAGAAGCTAGAAGCAGCCAGGTGTGGCATACACCTGTTGGTGAGGCTGAGGACAGAGGACAGAGGACACCAAATCTATATCCAACCTGGCAACTTCATTTTTTGTGGAACCAGGAGTTGAACTCAGGTCCTTGGGATTGCCAGGCAAGCACTTATTCTCCTGAGCTATCTCCCCAGCCCCTCCTATCCTAAAATTAAAAAGGGCTGGACTTGTGGCTCAAGGTAAGATGCTGGGTTCAATTCTGGATACCACCAAAAAGAAAACAAACAAAAACAAAGCTAAAAGCAAAAGCCTGCATATCTGTCTATTCTATGTATACAATGTGTCAGGATATGCAAATTTGTAGGCAGAAAGCAGATCAGCACTTGCCTAGAGGTTGGGGTGAGAATGAGGATTAACTACAAATGGGAATGAAGAAATTTAAAAGGGTGATGGAAATATGATTGTAGTAAAGGTTATACAACTCTACACATTTACTGAAAATCATCAGATTAGAGTCTTACAATGAGTGAATTTTAGTTTATACGATTTACTGCAATAAATTATTATTTTTTTTTTTAAAAAAGCTCCATAGCCATACATCCCTTGAGGGATTCAGATTCGTGGAGGTGAATGCAGGCTCAGAAGCCACATTTTAATCAGCATCTCCAGAGCATCCTCCTATTTGATATGCTTCTTTGGACCACACCTAGGGTCTCTGTAGTCCTGAGCTTGGTGGGAAGGAATACAGCCCGAGGAAGGGGAGCAGGAGAGACAGTAAACCCCAGTGTACTGGAGTCTGTTCCATCGGCCCTGTGGGACCTCCCGGTTTCCTTTTCATCAATCGTTTTACTTCCCTGCCCCGCACTCTTTTGCGGCTCCCACTGCCTTGAGTAAAGTCCAAACTATCTGTTGGGGCACTGTTCTTTTAGTTGCTGTCTGGGCCAGAGACTAGCCTGGAGGTAAGTGAGAAAGGGCTACAAAAATACAGAGCCTGCCATTATGTAAATTTCTGATGCTAATGTAAGACTGCATTATTTTTTAATGTTATTATTTATCTTGACTACTAAGTATTTTTGGTACTCTCTTTAACACTGCCTCAAAGAGACAAGTTCCTTATTCTCTATTCCACCTCGCCTCAGTCGCAGAATCTTTGCAAACTCATTTGGAAGCTCAGGCCTTTGCCATCTTCATCTGAAACTTTCGGCAGAGCCCAGGAGATCAGAATAGAGCGCGACACGATGTTTCCATCAGCCTCTTTCCCAGAAAACCCTTGAGGCCTGACCGCCAGGCAGGATTCCCCACCCCAAGCGGGCACCACTTAACTGTGTTCTGGAGGGAAGAGGGACATATTACAATTTTCACCCCTAAACCACTCCCCTCCCTCTGTGACCTAAAACGGTACACTGAAGCGCACATCAGATTTTAATACTTCCAGCCTGTTTTTTCTGCAGGGAAGGAAGGCATCTGTCCGTGCTATGCCTAATGGGGTGAAAGTAACATGAGCCTTTCACACCCCGTTTCTCCATGTACTCAGAAACCCTCGCTTATTCCTTTAACACCCCCTGAACCGGGATGAAAAATCTCGCGTCTTGGAAGCCTCCCGACATAAGCCACTCACCCACGGCTCAACCTGCGAGCACCATCCGGGCTGTGCAGTCTCCCTCACCTACCACCGCACCCTGCCGTTCTGGGTTGGAGAATATTCAAGTGCATCTCCGTCAACCTCATCGCCCCGCCTGCTTTCTAGGACTCTGGGTCAGACTGTAAAACTGGAGGTGACATACGTGCGCCTAAAAGGTGGGCCTCCTACTTCCAAGCGGGCGGACCTCTTCTACTCGCTTTGCCTGGCTAGCTGCCAGAGGCGATCTGGATGTGCGGCTGGGTTCCTGGAGTCTGGAAAGATGATCGCGCGGCCCTGCTCCGGGCCCGGGAGTTCCCGGGCTCCGCTGCCGGACCGACCAACGAGATCGAAGCAAAGCCGCCACCGCGGTAAGGCTGGGGCTGCCTCTATTTCTGCTTCAGACGCAATTCTGAAGTGGCCCAAAGCCCAGGCAGTATGGGGTCCACACTGCCACAGGCAAGTGCTGAAGACCCGGGACAAACACCCCTGGATTGCGGAAGATCCTGGGGTCGATGAAAGGCTCTCACCCACTGCCTCGGTGATGAGGCTGAGTCCCCTGGTGACTGCGCAGCGCCAGATGAAAACTGCGCACTGATCAAGGAGCGTGTAGGCCCCAGGGCACAGGGCTTGAGCCTGGCCATGGCCCTCGCAGCTACGGGGCACCTGGAAGTGGGAACTGCGGTGGTCATGCCGGGCGTCGACCCTCTCTCCTCCCCAAAGGCCTGCCTGGCAGTGGGCAGCTAACACTAGAGTGTAAGAAGCAGCACTTCCTTCCACACACAGCACGGGTTCTGGCCCTTTCATTCCTCTTTTGCTGTAGCGTCGGGGCTGTAACTGAACATCCTCGCAGCTAAGGTCTAGGGCGCTCCAATAACGCTCCAGGCCACCAACGGGCTGGCTGGCAGGCATGACCAGCTGGCAGCCCACACCTGTCCTGGGGAGCCAGTTCTCAGCACCCAGGACAGTGCAAGTTGAGCTCACACTGTCCGATTTGGGAGTTTCCAAAGCTGATGTCCTTCTAAAGAAACGAATTCTGGGTAGATTCCAGTTCATTTTCACATTCTTTCTCCTGGCCTGAGGTTCTAGGTTAAGGTAATTTGATCAACAGCAGAGGCTTTTACCTTTCCCCAGGGTAGAGGTCCCTAGGCTTCTCCCCAAAATGCAGGGTCTTGGCTCCTTCTGAGGTCAACAAACCTAGGATCCCTCACCTTTGAGCCTGAGCAGGAGTCAGGAACAGGGGGGAAGGTGCTAGCAAGGATGGTCCTATCCAGTGGACAGTGGGTCAAAACCAGGGGCAGGCTCTTATAGAGCCTGCAGACTCAGTTCTCCCTTCTGTCAGTGTCACCATGAGAGCTGTCCAGTAAGTCAACAAAGCCTGGGCAGGGCACACAGCCTAGTTCCAAGTATCTTTCTTACCCAGGGAACTCCACACAATCCCAGCTCTGGGGATATAGCCCTAATTCTATGAGGCTGTCCTCTCGTCACTCCTTACACACTCCAAGTAGTACAGCTAACTCCCAGGTTCCAGTGACTCAGACTTAACCCTCCTCCTCATCCCTATGCCCATCAGGACTCTCCCCTGAGAATCCATGGTGGGGGTGCAGACAGAACCTGGGCTTGAATTCACTTGTTTGAAAAACAACTCTAGTCAGATCCTTTGGGAAGAGGGGGAGGAGTAGGCCACTGCTGTGCCTCCAAATTCCTTTGGGCACCTACCCCAGATCTAAGGAGTCTGCCCAAAGGCCTGAGTCTCTCTGAGTCTATTTGTTTCTCTTGGTATAGCTCTGGTTTTGTTTCACCTATCCCTGGCATGGCCAGAATTCCCAGGCCTAAAAAGCCACTTAGGGGTAGGTCTCTCACCACTGGCATTTACTAATGTAAAAAGACACACAAATACCCCTGAAAATACACAGGAAGGGACCCTCACACCTTAGAAATCTTCAGATACCAAAGGGCACACATTAGAGCACCACAGAGATCCTGTTGCATACACTGAAATCCTCAAACATGGAAAAATGTACTTCAACATAGAGAAGGGCAGCCCCTTCACACAGAGATGTGAATCCCAAAATGCACAAGAAAGATACTAACAATTATTGACATCTAGAAGAAGGAAGATACAGAGATGCTGCATGGGACCCAGAACTCACAGAAACACCCAGGAGGAGGCAGGCCCTGACCCACGTGCACACAGCTTAACGCACAATATCCACACACCAGGTCTCAAATCTTTAAGGCTACTAGAGGCTCTGGCTGAGGGAAAGTTCCCTGGTGGGAAATGCAAGGCCCCTAGGGACCTGCTGGGAAGGAAGGGGCAGAAAGTGCCTGCAGGCAGCAAAATGGTAAACCTCTGTAAAGTGGAAATCATTTACCAAAATTTGTGGGAAGAGCACTCCACTCCCACTTCGGAAATAGGGAAGTCGTTTAACTTGTTCTGCAAATAAACTCCAAATTGATCAGAGGCCAGGCCCATGTACCAAAGCCCAGAAGAGTGCAGCAGCACTCCAGCAGAGAGCAGGCAGCAGGTTCCAGGCCAAAACCAGAGCCAGCTCCAAACTGCCCAGCGTCCTACAGACCCCCAGCCTCTGCTGCCCCTCTTCTAAACTGGAGTGTTGGGTAGCCACTGAGCCGAGCGATACAGAGGAGGCATTATCAGTCATGAAGGAAACGGACCTTTTTGCCTGCTCTACCCTGGCAGCTGATTGTCATTCCTTACCTTTCTTGATCACAGACTGGTCCAGGAGGCTCATTCCTGGTTCATCCATGGCCTGCAAACAGGAGAAGGCAGCATGAGGGAGCGTGTGACTCCAGCCCTTGTGCCTTTTCTGAAACCCATGTCACCCCAGGTCCCTGTCTGCTCTGCCCCAAGTGTGCCCGGTTCCGCCTGGGGCGAGAACAGGCAAGACTTGGAATCTCCGGGATCCGCACCATCTGCTCCAAAGGCGAAAGCGGGAGTCTGCCTAAGAAGGCCATTACTGCGCTTCCCTTGCCCAAGTGCCGCTGTCCCAGCAGGCTGAGGCTGTGCATAGCTGCCGGACCGACCGGGCTCAACTGCACCGCGGGGAAGGAGGGAAGCGACTTGGACCCTGCCGAGGGACCCTTGCTGTTGCCATTAGGAATGGGGCACGAGTAGCCAGGTAGCTAGCGTCTGACCCAGAAAATTGAACGCTTCCTCTGAGTCCCAAGTGCGAAGCAGCCGACGGGGAGAAAAGTTAGGTTCCCGAATTTGTCACACTCTGCCTTTAGGGTCCCAGCGCACCCCAGAACCCTCGCTTCTCACCTGTATGTCCTCCAGGCCATGAGGAGCGGCCAGCCCCGGGAGGCCCAGCGGCGCGTCCGCCAGGCCGTGCGCGCCGTCCGCCAGGCTGTGCAGGAGCCGCGGCACCGCGGCGGCGTAGTCACGGCGCGGGTCGAGGCCCAGCGCGCGCGCGGGCGGCCCCAGCAAACCCGGGGGCTCGTCGTGGGCGCGGGCGGCGGCGCGCGGCGCGGCCCAGGCGGGCTGTGGGGGCTGCGGCTGCGCCAGGGGCGTCAGGCCGCCGTAGGGGTCCCCTGCCAGGTGTGGGAAGGCGGCGGCGGCGGCGGCGGCGGCGGCGTCGGGTGCCTGGCTGTAGGGCATCGGCGGCTGCGGGTAGGGCGGCGGGAAGTAGGGCGGCTGGAAGTCCGCGGCCGAGGCGGAGGCCGGCGTGTGGCAGAGGGGCGGCGCGGGGCCGAAGGCCGCCTGGGGCAGGGACGATAGGCGGGCGCCGCCGGCCGCTGCGCCCAGCCCGTCGGGGCGCTCCTGGAGGAAAAGGGGCGGCGTGAGGCCCCCACCGGCAGCCGCGCGGGCCCCAGCGGGAGGGTCCTCCGGGCCCGCGTGGGTCTAGACCGTCCAGCTGCTCGGGGTCCGGCGACGGTCACCACATGACCCGCGGGTGCGGAGCCTCAGCCACCGCCTGCTCGCCTGCCGGTCACGCTGCGGTCCCTCGCTCCGGAATTCGTTTGCGCGAGGGCTCCAGCGCTCGGACCCCGCGACGCCCGGCCCGAGTGTCCCGGCGCCGCGGACCCGACAGTACTCACCATGGCGGAGTAAGTGTGCACCAGCATGGGGCGAGCGGCGCGGGGCGCGAGGCGTGGCGGCGACGGAGTCCTCGCCCGACGGCGAGTGCGGCGGGAAGGGATGCGGGGAGCCGGCGCAGCTCGCGGAGGTCACGGAGCGGCGGCCGAGGGCCTCAGTGGTGGGCGCCCCCGGGCGGGTCCATGAAGGCCGCACGGAAGGACGCTGATCGCACTTGGAAAAGTCGACCCGCGGGAGCCCAGCGCCCGCCCTTCTCCCTCTGAGCGCAGCCTGCTCCATGCACTCCAGTTATAGAAGCGGGGGCGCGCTGGGCCTCCGGGGGCGCGCATTAAAGAGACAAGCTGTGACCACTCTCCCTTTTCCCTTGTGGCCACAGAAAGGAGGCGTGGCTGTAGTGGGACTGTCGAGTGGGAAGTGGGTGGAGTGAATTCCACCTCTGCTGATCTGAGCTGCTCTTTGGGCTTCAAACTCACAGCTGCGAGACTGGGGTAGCAGGGCCCCTACATTTGTTGGACTATGTCCCATGTTTGCCTCTGAGCAAACTATGTTTTGCCGGCCTCAGCTCCCTTGTGTGTGAAACGGGTACCAGTCCTTTAGCGCCTCACCTGACTTTAAATGAGGTGGACGATTACGCATGTAGAAGTTTGTGGACTGAAAACTCAAGCGCATCAGCTCCTGTGCTTGCCTGTGGCACTGTGTGCATGTTTTGAATGGTTCCAGATCAAAACCTTTCTGAAGGTGCCTGCTTCACTCAGGCTTCCAGGCCTGGTAAGCCCCAACTCCAAGCCAGTCTGCGGAAGTTGGAGCCGCAAACTGGGCGGAGTCTGTTATCTGGCATGAAGTTTTGCAAGAGCTGCACTAAAGAAGAACTCAAGATGTATCTGAAGCCAGAGGGGCTTGAGCTGGTTGGGTGTAAGCCTGTGCCACCAGGAAACGTTGAATGAATTTGTGCATAACTGAGCCACGTGGAAGGGGTGTGATTGTTACACTAACACGCACAGGCTATGTGTGTGTGTTACTGTGGCAGGCACTGGCTGGCTGTCAAGCATATTCTAATTTCTACAGTCAATCCCTCTTTCCTTCTCCCAAAACTCTGCTCTTCTATCCGGAAGCAGAGATAAGAATTAAAGGAAAGTCAGAAAGATACTAAAGAGAATATAAATTAAGAGAGCAAAAAAGAGATATTTTAAAAGCAAGAAAATGGGGCCCGGCGGGATGGCTTAGTGGTCTAAAGCACCTGTTTGGGGAAGCTTGGGCGGCTTTAGGGACCGCAGTTCGATCCCCGGCACCACATGCTGTGCCAGCCCTGCCCTGGGGGTGGGCTGAGCCGGCCATAAAAATGAGTGAATAAAAACAAACAAAGGTTCTGAAACAAGAATAAAAATAATAAAATTAAAAAAAAATAAAAGCAAGAAAATGCTCCCAGCACTTGGGAGACTGAGGCAGGAGGATCAGTACAAGTTCAAGACCAGCCTGGGCTACAAAAGTGAGCTCACAGCCAGCCTTAACTGCATAGCGAGACCCTGTCTCAAAAAGACCCCCCCCAAAAAATAAATAAAAAATAAAAAAGCAAGAAAATGCACAAAATGGGGCACAGCAGAAGCCACTACAGTTAACATTTATTACAGAAAGTGCCAGCCTCTGTGCTAAGTAGTTAAGGAATATTATATTACTCTCATCATGGCCCTGTGAGATGGATGTCCCGTTCACCCTCATTTTCAGGTGAAGAACAAAGCAGAGTTGAAATGACTCGTCCACAGGCAGGCAACTAGTTAAGGATAATCTTGGCCTGGGACTATGGGGAAAAGGCCAGCAGCTAAGAATTCATCACTAAGACTGTTCCAGAAGATGAAACCATTGGCAAAGGTGATGCGTGCAGTACTATTGGGCAACTTAGAGGTCAGGAGTGAGTGTGTGCATTTGTATGTGTGTGTGTGTGAATCTGTGGCCACCTGCCTCCTCCCCTCAGCTTCATCCATAAGGACATCAGAAGTCAAACTACAGGACAGTTGTCAGTTCACCACATGCACAGTGGTGGAGGCCTTTGGAAGAAGTCCAGAAGTAGTAAGGGGCTTCATGCCATGCTGGTGTGGGGGGGGTCCTGCTGTCTCCAAGAAGCCTGGGAAGGTCAAGGGGACAGGATGTCTTGCCTGTCTGGTGGCTTCCTTGAGGGTCCTCTCCCTACTTTCTGGTAGCTTTAGATGCTACCTTCTTGTCTCCTCCTCTGACCACTTTCACCTTCAGTTACTCTCAGAAGATCAGCTTCTGCCTATTCTTCCTCGCTAACATTTTCATGAACTTCATGCCCACTCACAGCTGCTGATGGGACATCTCCTTCCCATCAAAGATCTCCTCACAGTCATCTGCATTTCCAAGTCAACGCTGGATTCAACAGCTCTGCCCCTACCACCAACCCCCACCTGCTTTTCCTCCATAGTTCTATGGCTCCATAAATGACCCACTGTCCTTCAAGTTTAAAAGTTGCCCATCACCCTAGAAGAGACTGGGCCCTTTCCCTCACCTCCATAAATCAATCCTCATGGAGTGTTGCTATTTCTAACCCTTAAGCATTCACCCATGGAATTTATATGGAGGAAATGAGGTGAATACCCCAAAAGGCATATGGTACCCCCTTTCAGCATCTTAAGCTACCTCACTCTTTTTCATCAACCTGTACTTATCCAAATGTGGCTTCTGCACCAGCATCAACTTTGAGGAACTTGTTAGAGGTACCACTTCTGGACTTCATACCTACTGAATGGGCACCTCTGGAGATACAGCCTGGAAATCTTTTTCCTTGCCCCCAAGGATTGTACCCAATTCTTGCACACTAAGGCTACATTCCCCAAATTTTATTTATTTTATTTTATTGAGACAGGGTCTTGCTAAGTCATTAAGTCTGAGGGAGGAGGATAGTACGTTCCATCCCAGCCTAGGCAATTTTGCAATCTGTGCTTTAGTCTAAGTCCTGAATTATTTAGTGACTCCAAGCACACTAAAGTATAAGAGCCATCACAACCCTCTAACTGGATCCCTGATTTTGTATTTCTACCAATCTAATTCCAACTCCATTTAGCAACAAGAGGGACCAGAACATGTCACCATGCTGAAACTCTGCTGGGGCTCTCTATGGCCCATCTTCAGGGAAAGAAGTAAAACCTCAAACACTTGAGCCAGGTGTGGTGGCACAAGCCTGTAATCCCAGCACTTGGGATACTGAGGCAGGAGGATCGTTGTGAGTTCAAGACCAGAGTGAGCTACAAAGTGAGCTAAAAGCCAGACTAAGTTGTATAGCAAGAGCCTCTCTCAACAAAACAAAACAAAACAAAACAACCCCCCTAAACCTCAGATACTGTAACCAGAATTTCAGACTCTTTCTTTACCTGATCATGAATTATTTTATACGAAGTTTAAAGGAAAAATAGAAAATATGTATAGTGTTGTGCTTGGTGAGAGGCATGTACATGGTGTGTGGCCAATGAATGCCTATTAAATCTCAAATAAATAGATGGCTGACTTTATGAATTCCTCAGTCTATTAAGAAGTCCTACCAGGTACAGTGACACACACCAGCTACTCAGAAGGCCAAAGCAGGAGCATCATAAATTTGAGGCCAGCCTGGGCATCTTAGTTATGAGACGTTGTCTTAAAAAATAAAAATAAAACAAAAGGGCTGGGAATGTAGCTTGGTGGTAGAGCACACCATTGTGTTCCATTCCAAGAAATATTACACACACACACACACACACACACACACACACACACACACACACCTCTTCCCAAAGATTGTATATGGTGAACACAACCCTAAGTAACTAGACATAGAACCCAGCTATAATCTGAGATCACCTGATAAATGAGTGGCTTCACTTATGTCTACTAGAATGTTCTCCACGGTCTCAGCTCTTCTTGGGCTCCCCGAAGGTACAGTCTTATGGTTTCAACACAGAGGACTTTTTTTTTCAGGACTGGGGTTTGAACTCATGACCTTGCACTTGCCAGGCAGGCACTTGTGCCACGGAGCTATCTCACCAGCCCCAAGAGGACTTTCTTGTCAAGGCCAAGCATCTCTCATTTTCTGAGGCAGCGAAATGGGTACTTCTTCTGGTTGCCTATCTTTTGGAACACATGCATACATATGAAACCTGGGGTGTGCACAGGGATGCATGTGCAGATGCCCCTGGAAAATGGAGTACACTGCGTGTACAGAGAGATCCATGCAAAACACATGCATACATAGAAATACAGGAGCAGCAGATGCATATGTGCAAACATATATGAATTCCTACTTGGCATATCACTCTTTTCCCAAGACACATCTTTTCCCCTCTTTTCAAAAAGTGAGCTTGGATTTGGACTCTATGTTAATGCAAATCTGCCTCCTTATTGTTGACAGAACCACTTTCTTCCACCCAGCTTTTGACAACCTGCTCTGGGACCCTTGGGGAGTGTTTGCAGGGAGAGGAAATCTGGTACAAAATGCCAAGGCTCCACCTCGTGGTCACATTACACAATTGCAGCTCAGATCATCCTTTTTCCCTCTTAGCTTGGTCTGGAAAGGTTTGCTTGTCCTCACCATATTGGAGCCCAGGACTCTGGCCATACATTGTTAAAGTAGCAAGCTCAGCCTGCTTTGCTAGGTTGACTCTTTCACTGCACAAGAGGAAGCACCTTAATAGCTGGAACCATGGGCAGTCGTCACTTGCTTTGGGATCTTAAATGGTCTCAATCGCTGCTATGAGTGGATTCTGAGGACCCTCTATACTGACAATTTCCAAGTCTGTCACTTGCTCATCCCTCTCTCTGCTTCATACTATAGAAAGAACCCACCCCTTGGATATGCTGCAGGCAGTACAAATTCGCCACTCAGCAAACTGAGCTTGTATGTCCCACAATTTTTTTTCTCCCAATGTTTCCTACTATAGTGAATGGCCTCATTCTTCACTCAGTGACTGAGATCAGGAATCTGGAGTCATCCTTGGCTCCTCATTTCAGACTGTCAAGCGCTTTAACCTAACTCCTACCCATATGTCTCCATCCTTGCTGTCACTGGCTTAGTTCTGACTCCCTAAGCTCCCTGCCTCAGTTGTTACTTTCGTAGTCAACCATCTCTCTGTGATGCAAACTGTATTCTCCTTACTGTGCTCAAAAATTGGCAGTCTGGCCCCACAGCATGATCCTGAATCTAAGCTGCTGAGCACTGCACACTGGGCTCCCATGATCTGATCCTCCACTGACCTGTTCCACTTCACACTGCACTGTGGTAGATACACCTGCCACTCTTCTGCTTAGCCACTCACTCATGCCTCTCTCTTATGTCTCAGCGCAGACATGTTCAGAGTTTTCCTCAACTTGCATAGCCAGACTGAGGCCCTTCATGCTTATCATGTTTTATTTGAATCTCCATAGAAGCCATTGCTTATACTTCTGTGTTGCCTTATCTGTCTCTCTAGATTTTAAGCTGCTTGAATAAGGGGTCTATGTTATATCCGTGCTAAGAAGGTGGGGTTCCATATATCCAGGAAGTAAGTGAATATTCCTGCTATGCATAACCAGCCACAGTTTGGCAATAGGATGTGCTTAGTGAATGTTTATGGGTTTTAAGGCATATGTGGAATCTGTGGATGGTTTTGGCCTCGGGCTGGTCTGTTTCCAACCAGACAGCTTTGGCTCAGGTCTGCTGAGACGAGATGGTTGGTTTGGCTACTACTGAAGCTCTCACATTTAGGTTTTGTTAGGTTGGTAGTAATTTTATTAGCCAACATTCGACAGTGAGTTTTCACATAAAAATTTGTGACTCTAAAAACTAGAGGGAGGGGCCAGGGAGATAGCTCCTTGGCAAAGTGCCTGCCTGGCAAGTGCAAGGTTGTGAGTTCAAACTCTGGTCCTGCAGGTTTTTATAAATAAATATAAAAACTGGAGGGAGCCAGCAAGATAGCTCAGTAGACCAAGCGCCTGCCTACACAAGCGCAAGGGACCAGAGTTTGATCGCTGGTACCACATGCTGTGCTGGCCCCACCTCTGAGTATGCTGAACCAGCCACTGAATCCAGGCCTAATGGTGCATGCCTATAATTGCAGTGCGAGGGAGGCTGAAAACAGGAGAACATTATAAGCACAAGCTGCATAGTGAGACTCTGTACAAAATACAGTAAAGATAATAATAAAACCTGCAGGATGCAGTGGAGCATGATGTACTCCTCTAATTCCAGCACTGTGGGCAGCTGAGGCAGGAGGATCCCATGTTTCAGCTCAGCTTGCACAACCTAGTGATTTAGTGACTCCGTTCATCCCCCAGCACCCACCAAGGACTAGTGATGCAACTCAGTGCAAAGGCCCTAAATTCAATCCCCAGTGCCACATCAACCCAGACAGATGCACACACACGGGAGTGGGATGGTGGGGTGATGTGGCAGTGCTGTTTGATAACTGTGGATGAGAGGAGGCAGTTCTCCTTTGTCCCCAAGAGCCCACTGTAGGCCTGGCCACAGTGGAATTGTGAACCAGCTGTACAGCAGAGGGTGTGGGCTTGGGGTTGAGGGCCTGCATAGAGCACTGGCTCCACCTTGAGCAAGTCCACGTGTTAAGTCTTTCCACCTCTAAAACTGGGAATTATATCCCTTCTTCCAAGGACTGAATAATACTTGTGAAGTGTGCTTGGCAGGACATGTGTTCAGAAAAAGGCAGTTGTGAGCTCATGGAGCCTGAGAGGGAGAGAGCAGGAGCAGGGCAGACTACACAGGAGGCTTCTTGTCATCAATGAACATTTATTGAGTGTCCACATGTGCACAGCTTTGAACTTGGCGATCACAGAACGCACTGGAGGAAGGTTGGGGTTGGGGGAGCAAGGGGCTAGGTGGGGAGGGAGGACCCCTTCCCCACCAGGTTGATAAGAAAGATAGTCCCTGCTGGAGCCGCCAGTCGCGTCTCTCTGCAGAGAGGAGTCATAGCAGGGGTGGGAACTGAAGCCAGGCACCACGGTGGCAAAGAGGTGCAATCATTGGGGAAACATGCGGATTCTAGGGAGGTGTCCCTCTTGTTCCTGGCTCCAGCCAGATGGTATCAAGGGGACAAGGATCAGATGCTTAGGTATCCAAGCAAGGATAAAGACAAGCAAAATAAATAGCCCCCAACCCCCTTCATCACTCTGCTGCAACATGACACAAAAGCTTAGAGACTTGGGCCCAAGCACTCTTGGGTTCCCTTG
Organism: Myocastor coypus; assembly: GCA_004027025.1. NCBI lineage: Eukaryota > Metazoa > Chordata > Mammalia > Rodentia > Myocastoridae > Myocastor > Myocastor coypus. Next base: position 30,145 of record PVJA010015610.1, read on the forward strand.
AGGAAGCTCGGGTTGAAGGAGGTTCCCCACACCCCATGGGCCTGTCTGCCCCAGGCTGCCCTGGAAAGACAAGGCAGCTCAGACCCTGGTCACTGCAGTTGAAAGGAAGAACTTTGATGTCAATGGCCTGAGCCTACTCTCTGCCCAAGAAGATCAAGGGCAAGAGCCTATATAAAGGACGTGGACCTGGGGGGCCAGAGGGGCACCACAGCCTGGGGAGGCCACGCCCTGGCCGGCAGGGCACATGGGCTAAGGCAGTCAACTCCTGCCAGCCCTATCCTACTCTGGGACCTTCCTCCTCCAGAGGAGCCAGACGTTGGGCACAATGACACCTACTGCCCCCCTCCCTGGGGGCTGTTCCAACCTTCCCCGGCCTGGCGGGGACAACCACATTGATTTCCAAGCCCATCCCTGCCCCCATGGGGGCCTGGGGGGGCGGGATACAGTTCCTTACACTTGAGTGGTGGGCACCATGCCCTTGCCCTCAGAAAAGCCAGAAAGCTGGGGTGTTTGGGGGGGAAGTCTGGGGAGGGGGATCCAGTTTCGGGGCTTCAGGGAAGATGCCTCCTCCCTCCTTCCCTCGCTACCCGCCCCCGAGTCTGTCCCCAGTGGACACCACTCAGGGCTCTGACAGGCATTGCTCTAAGGCGGCCATGCGGTAGTGGCTGGCCGTTTCCTCACCTGCCTGTAGCCTCATGGCCTCCCGGCACAGCCGGTTGGCCCGTGCCAATTCTACCAGGACGCCCTGATAGGCAGCCACCATCTCAGGCTTCACGGAGTTGGGGCTGACACTGCCTAATAGCTGGAGCAGCTCCTGCGGCCAGCGGGAGCGCAGGGCGGCAGGAGCCAGCCAAGGCAGCAGTGGCACACAGCCTGTGAAGGCCTGCATACCCAGGAACCAGAGCTCCTGCAGGTCAGCCCAGATGCCCTCGTAGTCAGGAGATAGGGCCAGCACTGCCTGGTCGGAGCCAGGCGTGGCCCTTGCCACGTGGGACTGTGATAGGAAGAGGATGGCAGCTGCGAAGAAACCTCGGGATGCTGGGGTTCCCTGAAGAGCTGGAAGGCACAGAGGAAGAGAGGGCATGAGCCGCTGGGACAGCCTCTCAGCTTGGGGACAAGCCTCTCACTCTCACCACGCAGTGTCCTGTGTGGACCCTCGGGGAGTGGAAGCATTGCCTGGAACCAGATGCCTGGGTTCAAATCCTACCTTCAACATTGCATGCTGACTACCTTGGGCTGAGCCTTACAGTTTGTTGTAAGAATTAAATGAAATCTCGGTACACTCCATCACCAAGACCTTTCTAGGTACAGGAGGTAGGGGTGAGGTACATCTTAGATGTGTGAGAAAGCCATTTCCAGGGTTCTCACAGCGGGGACCCCAGCATGAGGTGGCCTACAGCCCTTCACCAGGCTGAGTACGCATCAGCTTGATGCAAGGGCCAGAAGAGGGCGCCAGAGGGGACAGGTGAGCAAAGACTGCCTACATCTGCAAGCACTGGGGAGACTGTTCAGCTAACCTGGAGGCATTTATGGGTGAGCCAGCACTGTGACCAAAACATGGTGGCTCTAAGGCTGGCTGAGAATGATGTGTGTGTGTGTGTGTGTGTGGGTGTTCCTGGGCCACAGGGACAGGCCACAGGGACAGGCTCTCCCTCCTCCCATTGCTGGGTAACCTGCTGGGATCCCCACACAGAAAACAAAGAGGCAGCTGAGGGTATGGGCACGTTACACCCTGTTCCCAGGCATCTGCTCAGCTCCTCCAACCTGACAGATGGGGCACAGGGAACAGGCGGGGACAGAGGGACCCAAGCAGACACCCACAGCCAAAGTGGGAGACACTGAGGGCTGCCAGGGGCTGGAGGGGACACCCTTCCCCCTACACACAGCCAAGTGAGGCAAGGCTGGGGAGAGGCTGCAGCACACGCAGGGGAGCTGAATGCCGAGGCCTGTCTGTCCCTGGGAACATGAGGTCTGAGCAGTGAAAAAGCTCAATGGAGGGACGTGAGGTTTCTGACTCAAGGCCTGGGTGGAGGTGGCTCCACCTTGCAAACACTGGATTTGGAGTTGTTGGGCTGCCAGGGATTCCAGGTGCCTGTGCCTGAAGCAGGCCTGTACTTAACACCCACCAGACCTTGCCTTAAAAGTCTTCAGAAGGAAGAGAATATTATCATTTTGGGAAGAAGGGTGGGGGTGGCGAGTGGAGATACACTGTAGTTTTCCTCTTGATGGGAAAATTTTGCAAAATCATTTTCTGAAAATGGGACCGATGTCCAGAACACAACAGATCCACCCCGGTCTTCTGCCCTTACCCATCAGGTCCAAGTCCCTGGGGCTTACCTGGAGAAGTGCTAAGGAGCCTGGCCATGAGAAGTCCCAGGGTGGCCACGTTGGCAGCTAGAAGCAGTCTCCCCTGTTGCTGCACTAGGGCAGGCAGCGACGTCATCAGAGTGTTCATCAGAGATGTGAAGCAGGCATCACGCCTGGGGGAGAAAGGGAAGGAAGGAGAGCTGAGGGCAGAGGGTGACTGGATCAGATCAAGCCTTTTGGAAAAGCTGCAATGTGGGGCTTCAGGCTTCACTGGCCCAGGGCTGGCCAAGAAATCAGGTAGCAAGGTAAAGAGTGAACTTTGAGCCCAACCATGGCATGTGGGGAGCAGAGGCTGGACTGTAGCTGGAGCAGATAGACAATACCTGGGGATACAGCTTTGCCAATCCTTGAGTGGGACTGGCTTTGCCTACTGAGACCCTTCCATTTTAACAATAAGAGGAACCTGCAGACACAGGCAAGCAGAGTAGGAGGTTGAGCTCTAAGGCCACGGGGCAGCCCTCTTTGCTTCCGCTGATATGCACCCAGCCTCTCCCAAGCCCCTCACTTGATCAGCCCTGGTGCAGTGACCACAAGGTTGAGGAAGATATGGCAGCAGGTTTGCAGGCCGATCTCCACACTGTCAGGCAGCACTGAGGTGTCATGGCCGGGGGATGTGAGCTCCCACTGTTGCAGGAAGTACTTGCACAGAAGTGAGGGGGCCCCCTCCTTGATCAGGATCTCCCGGGGCCCATCTTCAACGGTCAGGTGGCACCAGCCAGGAAGAAGGAGCCTGGGGGTGTGGAAAGGATAGACATGTGAAGAGACGAAGGCAAAAAGATGTCTTTTCATCAGTCACCCTGCCCAGGAGAAGTGGAAGTAGAGGCTATGTCCTTGTAGGGATTGCAGAAAAGGCACAAGACCAATCTAGGGCTCTGCCACAGTGGGACTGTGGAAAAGTTACTTTTCACATCTTTGAGCCTCTGCTTTCTCATCTTTAAAATGTGGATGAGACCTTGGGAATGTCAGATTTGCTGTGTGGACCGAATTAAATCATGCTGGTATAGGGGAGAACAAAATACCTGGTTTGTAGCAGATGCTCAAAAAGCGTAAATTCTCTCTGTCTGGCAGTAGTAGGGATTGAAGAGCTTCATACTACTAAGCTACATTCCTACTTGCCCCCTCCCCACTTTAAAATTTCTTCAGCCAGTGAGATAGTTCAGCAGTCTAAAGCACCTGCTTAGAAAAGCTTAGGCAACTGCAGGGACCACAGTTAGATCCCTGCACCACATGCTGCACCAGCCCTAACCCCAGGGCAAGCTGAGCCAGCCATAATAATAATAAAATAAGTAAATAAAATCTTTTTTTAAAAAAAAGAATCTCTTATTTTATTTATTTATTTTTTTCTTGTTTCAGAACCTTTGTTTGTTTATTCACTCATTTTTATGGCCGGCTCAGCCCACCCCTAGGGCAGGGCTGGCGCAGCATGTGGTGCCGGGGATCGAACTGCGGTCCCTGAAGCCGCCCAAGCTTTCCCAAGTAGGTGCTTTAGACTCCTGAGCCATCTCACCGGGCCCAATAAAATCTTTTCAAAGAGAAGAAATCTATTGTACTAATAACCATTAGAAAATTTATCATGTCTACACCCTGTGCTCTGTATAACAATGAGGATGACAATATGAATTGTATCAATTATTGGGAATGTATTACTAACGTGTTTTGAAACTGTCACATTATAATTTCTTATTAAAAGTAATTTAAAAAATAAAATAAAATTTCTTGAGACAGGATTGCACAAAGTAGCTAAGTAGTCCTGATTGGCTTGGGTTTGTGATTTTCCTGCCTGGCTCAGCCTTGACAGTGCTGGGGATTATAGGTATATATCACCTCACCCAGCAAGTTCTCTTTTTATCTGGGAAAATCTGGGGTTGACCAGTAATACTTGGCTTACACACATCCTATGGGAACAAGCCCTCCTCAAACAAATAGAAATAATCCTAAGGGAATTCTCAGCTCTAATCAGGAGCCTGGCACAGTCTAGTTTGGGGTGAGATAGAGTGACGTTTTGTCACTGTGTGAGTTTTTAGAATGGCCTGGCTGTGAAAAGTGCAACTACAAACTCACCGGAGTGCGTCCCCTGGCCAGGCAGGCCCCGGGGTTGTAGGGGAGATAGCCAAGTTGGCCACTTGCTGTGAAAGGTCATTGGCCTCCTCAGCCTCCTCATAGAGGGTCTTGGCATAGCGGACAAGGAAAGGCAGCAGTTGGCACACCTCCTTCCGCAGGGATGAGGTCTCCTCAGCCAGCCAGGCACCCAGGATCCGCACCGAGGCAAACACAAAGGGCTCCTTCTGCTTCTCTGGCCCCACCTGTCGCCACAGCCCCCAATGAGATGAAGCCAGCCAGAGAACCATTCCCCTTCACCAGCCTACCAGCCAGCCTCGGAACGAGACAGTTAGAAGGAATTCTGTCCTATGACCCCTTTAAAGCTGGTTACCAAGTCTTATTCTACCCCATGTGCCCAGACCTAGCATATAGAAGGGACACACCCATGAGAATAGACCCTCTGTGCAGGTCTGTGAACTGGATCTTAGACAACATGCTCCATACTTGGTGACATTCCAGTTGCATTACCCTCTCTACCTCTAATTTAGCTCAAAGCTAGGGGATAACTCTCAGGTCTGTAACTAAGAAGGATTCCTCTACTGAGGTGGAAGGACTGGTCCTCTATTGGGGTGGGAGGATCTTCATACTCCAGTAGTGGGAAGTGGTGTCTCCCTTTGGGCGAAATCAAAAAACAAGATGAGAGCTTAGCATGGTTTGCTGGTTGTATGGCTAGTAAGTTCAGTGGCAGAAGCAGAGTCATGACTGGATCCCTGTGGACAGAAGAATGGGTTTCTCAGACAGAAGGAGGGTGGGTGAGGACAGAACCTTCCCAGAGGTTCCAGCTCCTTCTCCCTTTGCCACAAGTTTATATGTAATGTGTGCATATGTAAAACAATGCTACAGAGTGAGCAGAACAGACTGCTTCAATTTTGTGTGTGGTGTGTAGCGTGTGTACTGGGAAGTGTTGTGTGAGTAGGAGGTTACTGTGTTCTGTGTGTGTGTGTGTGTGTGTGTGCGCGTGTGCGCGTGCGTGCGCACTGTGATGTGAGTGCACATATGGCATGTGGTGGGTGCCTGTATGGAGGCTCACAGAAAGAGGGAGAGGGAGGGACACTTGGCCACACACTACTCCTGGAGTGCGTGCTGCAGTACCAGCCGCATGTGCAGGCAGCATTCAACTCTTCCCTTCCCTCTGGCTCCTGCCCAGGCTTCCCAAGCTGGGCCACCTCTGTGGGGCACTGTGCCCTTACCTGCAGCAGGTAGTGGATGACAGCTCCAATGGCTTCCTTCATGATGCTTACAAGCTGCACCTTCTGTGGTTCCTTAAGCAGTGACTGCTCACAGCGGGTACACTCTTGGATCCCCAGCTCCATAAGGGCATAACAGGCAGTTACCACATCCTCCTTCACCTCTGTGCCTGTCTCCTCCAGGGCCAGCCGTACCTCCACACATGCCAGATTCACCAGGAGGGCCAGGAACTTGCTCCCGGAGCTGCCTGCGGGGATCCAGTCAGACCCACAGGCGTGAGCCAGGCGGGCTGCCAGCTTCAGTGCAGGGTTGCGCTGCCAGGAGCTCAGCTTGCTTCCCAAGATTCGTGCCAGCCCAGCCTGCAGATCCCGGAGGCATTCAGGGGGCACGGTTGTTGGGGGCAGAAAGAGGGGCAGCAGCTGGCAGAGCTCAAACTTGCTGGCATCCTCAGCTTTTTGGAAATCTTCACTCAGGCCTCGTAACACAGCCAGCAAGTCGGGCTCCGCCTCCTTCCAGCATTGGGTCTCCGCAGCAGCCAGCAGCCCCACCAGGAGTGCCAGGGCCTGGTCAAAGCCATAGCCATGCCCCAGGTATGCCTGACACAGGGCAGACACAGTGCCACCGGCGATCAGGTGCCGGGGCCCACGGGGTGTGCCTGCTACAGCTGTCAGGCACTGGTAGGTGTCATCAATCATGGAGCGGCGGGCAGCATCATCGGGGTCTCCCCGGGCTGTGAGAAAAGTGCTAAGGATGGGGATCTTGTTCAGGACCTGGGGATGGGTGGCCAGTTCAGGGTCACTGCAGAAACAGGCCAGCAGGGCCACACCTAGGGCCCTGAGAACGTGGTCAGGGCAGCCATCAGGTGCCTCCTTGGTGGTCAGGAGACGATTGGGAAAGGTGAATCCAACGGCATCAAAGATCCGCCGCCGTGTCTTGGCATCGATGTCACCTGCTTTGACTGCCTTGGTTACCTATGGGGGTACATGTCATCAGCAAGATCAAAGAAAGGTAGAAAGTTCCACTGTCCCTTCCTTGTGCCCTGGGGCACAGAGGACTAACAGGATTAGGTTATGCAACAGGACTCACTCCTGGGTCATTTCATCTAGCTCCTTCTTTCTCCTTGGAGACCGGTGTGATCTTTGTATCCCTCCCATGTATGATTATTCTGTGGAAGGGAGGTATAGTCCTCAACTATTCCCTTGGGCAGTTGAAAAGTTCTTCCTGATATCTAATCTAGATGCTCAAAACCTGCATTAGAAGGGGCTTAGATCTTGAGTTTAAAATACCCCAAGATCTGGGGTCCTTCCCTAACTGCTGTCTCTAGAGAAGTCTCTGATCCATTTCTGCCACCTTCTCAGGGGAAATGGCTTCTGTGTCTCTGCTCCGCGTGTCAAAACATTTCCCCTTACATTTCACCTAAACACCTCCTCTGCTGCAGTGTGAGCCCTTGACTCCAGAGCCTTCTCCCTGTTGCCATGGCAAACAAGCAGCGGCTGTATTCCCTCCTCCCTTCACCCCCCACACACCAACCCCCCTCTTTAGCACTGCAGCTCCTGCTCTGCTGTCCCCTGGCTCCTCCAACAGAGCTAAGACTTGACCTACCTCCCTTACCTTCAACCTACCTGGCTATCCCCTAGGACCCCTCCTCAGTTACTTCTAGTTCTTTTACTCTCTCAGGTTCCAGAAAAATCGTCCCCAGCCCTCAAGTACTCTGCACTAGTTACTACCTGCTGCTGTCACCCTATGAGTCAGCTCCCATCTGCTCTGGGACGCCCCAGAAAGCAAATGCACGCAGCCTCCTCTAGGGCCCCCAGTGCCATAGCCTATTCACCCCCATTCTCCTTTGCCCCAATTCTCAGGGGAACAAGGCAAAAAAGTATGAAGGTAGCAATTTGGGGCCTTCTTGGGTGGCTCCAGGGTTGTCCGCACCACCTATATATCCTTGGGGACTCAGTGACCCCATTCTTTGGGGGTCTGGCCACCCATCCCTTCCCACCTCCCAATTATCAGTAAGTTCCTTACTAGCAGCAGGGCTGCAAACTGCTCGCTGTCATTCTTGGCCTCACGGAGGGCTCCCAGGTAGCGCTCCAGGGTGGGGTTTCGGCCCTCTGTCTGGTTCAAAGCTGGTTCGCAATCCGAGGCCATGATGCCCGCCTTGCCCAACTGTGAACACAAGAGGGACTGAGCATCCCTCTGCAGAGGAGGGACAGGGCGGGGGTGAGGGTGGGAGTGGAGGATGGAGGGAGGGATTAGCACAGAGGGAGGGGAGGGAGGACTTAGAGGGGTGGCTTCTTCAAGACTGACCTCCCTTAGGGGAGCCCCTTTAAGAGGCTGGACCTGCATATCCTCAGGATGAAGGGACCCTGGTCCAAGGTCACCTCCAGAAAGTGGGAAAGGAGGACCATGCATCCTGCTGCTCAGCTGGACAGCTCTCCTCACCAATCTCCTAGGGGTAGGAATGGGCTGGCCCCGCTGCTCAGCAGCCCCTGGTTCCAGAGGTCAAGTTTTATCTCTTTCTAGGAGGCATACTAGGAGTGAGTGGTAAGGACAGACGGAAGAATGGAGACGTACATAGGTGAAGTTCGATTATCCGGACTCAGGCTGACAAGGGGGAAGAAGGCATCCTAGGCTCGTTTCCGCTCCCTTCTTCAGAGGCAGGAGACAAGCTTAGCAAAAGTGAGAATACGAACTCACCAGGGAACGCTTGGAGGTCCCTTTGGGGACCCCACCCCTCCAGCCAGGGCTCTCCGTCGCCCCCACAGGCTCCTTGCCTTCTCTCCCATCCCTCTCTGGGGCAGGCAGAGGCAGAGGCTGCAGGAGCAAGAGCATCAGCGGCAGCGACGGCTGTGGTAGCAGAATTAACCCCTTTAACTCCCTGTCCTCGCCCTCCCCGTCCCATTAACAGCCTGTGAATACCAATAGGGGCTGGACCAGCAAGAAAGGGTCTGGTAGCTCCTGGGACAAGACAGAATTCAAAAGCCGGATAATCGAAGTGGGTCTGTTAAGACGGGAATATGGGGGGGGGGTTCCTGGCGGTGAGCACCTGTCCCGCCGCAGCCAGATCACAACACGACATTGATGAAGTCACGACAGGGCGGCGATGAGATCACACTTCACGATGGCGAGGTTATGTCACGAAGAGATCACATCAAAATCACGACATGGAGGGGGTGGAGAGCCCCCATAGATGACAGGGCAAATTTTTGAGAAAAAGATATATACTGAAAAGGGCTGTGACAAAATGGAGTCTCGACAGGGCACAATGATGTCGCGATATGGCACGATGAAGTCGCGATACAGTCCCCGGGGTGTGTCTGTATCGATCTGCGCCGGCTCCGAGAGGCTCCGGCTGGGATGCAGGGGAGGGCCTGAAGGGGGCTGAGCTCACCAGGCTGCGGCCCCGAGCGGCGAAGTCTTCTCAGGGCGCGAGTCTCCCGGAGCCTGGGGCCGCTGCTCACACCGCGTTGCCCACTCCTGGCTCCAGGCTGCTGCAGCTACACCCCCACCCCCGCATTGCTCTAAACCAATCTGTGACGACCTCACTCCATAATCTCGCCAATGGCAGTACAGGGCGCTAAGCCGTAGGGGGTGTCGCTGCTGCCGCCATTTTTATTGTGGGTATTGCCCGCGTCTGTGACCTGGGGCTCGTGCAAAGAAGGCAAGGCTGCAGACTGTCCCTGGAGAGCAAAAATCTAGAGGCACCTCTTCGCTTTGTGCTTAGTTTAACCTCCAGTGCTGCCCCTCCTCCTCCTAGGTTCACGGCTGGAATTGGGCTTCCGGAGGGTGGGGGCGGGGGAGCTTGAGTAGCATGAAGAGTGTGTTTCCGGGTTGAGCTCCGGGAGGAGGGAGGAGGCGGTGTTTCCGGTCGCCGTCGCTGTCCAGGGAGACTGAGGCGAGAGGGAGCTGTCCGGGTGGGGAGCTCTCACTATCTTCTTCCTTTTTCCTCCTCCTCTGGGTGAGGGGAAAGAGAAAGTTGGGGCCCCCAACCCCATGGACCGGGAGGAGGCAGCGGCTGCCGAGAGCCAGGGCCGCGCTGTGTGGCCCTGAGCCCCGGTAGGTGGCCGGAGTGCCTGGCTGCCAGGCCGAGCACCAGGAGCTCAGGGGAGGGGCAGGTGGGACGGGCAAAGTATGGGGGTGCGCCGGCCGGGTGTTGGGACCCGGAGGTGGCGCTCCAGTCCAGGCCTGGAGAGTCACCTGCTTCCGGCCTCACAGGTGCGGAGCTCGAGACCCAGGTTAACTCTTTCTGTTTTGGGGCCTGGGTCTGGTCATTCAGGTCTCTCCATCTCCTGACACTTAGATTGACAGAAAGGAGTGGGGACGCTGCCACCTTCTTAACAGGCTAGACCGTTGTAGCCTCGACCTTAGCTCCTGCCTCCGGTATTTGATCTCCCGAACGAAATAGAAAGTTGGTGCACAATAAGGGTGGGCGGGTTCAGGGCGATGTGTAAATTATGACTGGAAACCTCATTCAGGATTTTGAAAGTTTTGTCCCCCTCCCAGAGGGTCTTGTAGTGGCTGATTGAGCACAAAGATGAAAGAGGTCAAAACAAAAGAAAAAACCAGCAGGTTTCAGGAATCCTTTGCCTGCTGTCACTTCGTAGTGTCTGTGCCCAATTGACAATGGATGTTGTTAATGAAGAGCATTAGCTGAATTTCCTAGTGCTTTCTTGTGATTAACAGACTGGAAACTAGGAACGAATTGAAGAGACGACCTCCCAGAACAATCTGTTCATTTTTCTAGCTATTTGGAAAACAGTGTCTGCAAATATAAGCAAAGCTATTCATGGCAGTCTGTTCCGTAACTTTCTCAAATATCTGAGACTTTTTTCTTTAAAGCATTACTCTTGATTACTCACACCCGCTGAATAGGCTGTTTCAGACGTGCTCTGTCGTTATTCAAACATATCTTATCGCTGTGTACATAAATGGAGCTCCACGTATGTAGATGACAGACTGAAGTATGATACATCCCCCATCAACCTGAAGTATTAAGTAAACATTACCCCCTGCTCTGTCTGAACAGCTGCTGCAACAGAGAGTGCTTTTATTTCGGTGTACGTGTAACGCCCTAAATGCCAGAACTATTGGGAGCTTTTCTAGATTTTCATTTGTCAAGTATTGTGGGGGTGTATGTTCTTTCCCTGGGTTGTTATCCTTTGATTTGATAACAAACTGTTTGGAGCTTGGTGAAGTCCTGTTCCTGCCTCTGGTCAGTAAGTCTTTAGCTGGACCCTAGAAGTGATTTGTCCCTGTAGGCAATTGTAGGTTTTGGCAGAATGACTAGTTGGGAGTGCAAATGAAATTAGCTCTGCTCTCTTATGCATGGTTTGTAGGACATTGCACTTCTAATCAGCCTACTGGTCCAATGGTGTTTATTACTCCTGTTTTCAAAGCCTATTCATTTCTTTTCTACTTTTCCCACCCACCTGCCAGGCTGTTGATGACAGGTATTGAGTCACCTTGAGTTTTAAAACCTTTTGTGGTAGGCAGAAATGTGTTGGGTAAGAATACACACACACACACACACACACACACACACACACACACTCACATTTGGAAATGTAGAGAAGTTGCTGAGTATACTTTCTCAAACTTAGTCTCCATTTCGTAATATTTTCCCACCCTCCACTGGCGATTGAACTCAGGTCATTGTGCTTGCCAGGCAAGCATGTATTCTACTGAGCTATTTCCCTAGCCCCTCCATTTCATAATCTCTTGTCTACACACCTCCTACCTGTCCCCTGCTCTCTAATACAACTACAAAACAAAAAGTAGAATGGTATTGAGTTGAGTGAGAAAGATGAAGTCTTTCAGATGCTTATAGCTCAGTGAAAACCTTTTCTTAGGTAGGCTACATCTCAGTTTTGCAGTGATGTATATGTGTGTCTTGGCATTCACAATGAAATCCTATCTAGGTAATGTTGATATCCTTATATGTTAGCTAGGGATGAAGGGTTGTCAGCCTATGTTATTTACCAGAGGTGAATGAGGTGCATATTTAGGACACCAGATTTTTATTTCTGTTGTTCTTTCTCTTCCTCTCTCTGTCTGTGTCTCTCTCTTCCTCCCTTCCACCTTTCCTTCCTTCCTCCCTCCCTCCCTCCCTCTCCCGATCATTTTTTTCTTTTTGAGACAGGGTCTTGCTATGCAGTTCAGGCTGGCCTTAAGCTCACTTTGCAGCCCAGGCTGGTCTCAAATTCAAAATAATCCTCTTGCTTTTGCCTCCCAAGTGCTGTGATTACCAGTGTGCCCTACCATGCTGGCCTTCCATCATGGTTTTTTTTTTTTTCTTGTTTCAGAACTTTTGTTTGTTTATTTATTTATTTTTATGGCCAGCTCAGCCTGCCCTGAGGGCAGGGCTGGCGCAGCATGTGGTGCCGGGGATCGAACCGCGGTCCCTGCAGCCACCTAAGCTTTCCTAAGCAGGCGCTTTAGACCACTAAGCCATCCTGCCGGGCCCCCTTCCATCATGTTGTAAAAGACAGAATCTTGGAATTTTGCCCAGGCTGGCCTTGAATTCCTGGGCTCAAGTGATCGTCCTGTCACAGCTTGTCAGGTGGTGGAGATCACAGGTGCACACCACTGCAAGTAGCCAACAGATGTTTGAGTTGCTTCTTTGGAACTCCTGTCAACTCATAATACTGCCAAGACTTTTTATAATAATTCATGCAGCAGGGGCCCGGTGGGATGGCTCAGTGGTCTAAAGTGCCTGCTTGGGAAAGCTTGGGTGGCTTCAGGGACCATGGTTCGATCCCTGGCACCACATGCTATGCCAGCCCTGCCCTCAGGGCAGATTGAGCCGGCCATAAAAATGAGTAAATAAACAAACAAAGGTTCTGAAACAAGAAAAAAAAATAAATAAATTCTTAAAAAAATTCATGCAGCAGATAAAATTGTATGAGAAGGAAGAAACTTCTGGAAATAACAAAAATTTTTTTTCTCTTTCTGCTGCTGGAAAGAAGCTGAATTAAGCAGCTCCTAGATTCTGGGGTAACCATGACAGTGCCTGATGCAAATATTTGCTGAACATGTGTGTGTGTGTGTGTTTGTGTGTGTGTGTGTGTGTGTGTGTGTGTGAGAGAGAGAGAGAGAGAGAGAGAGAGAGAGGGGCAGAGAATGAGAATTTAAGTCAGGAATTATAAATGACTCTTAGGTATCAACAGGACAACACTGAAGTGAATTTGATAGATTTTTAAAATAATAGCGGTGGGTGTAGTAGCAGTCTGGGGAGTTCATGCCCTACCTAAATATAATCATATTAAAAAGATTTTATATCACCCCCCAGGTTATTTTGTCAAGTCCAATCCTTTCGTAGATTAGAAAGTCTATTTGGTCAAAGTCACAAAGCTGTTAGTAGAACTGCAACTGGAAATCAATGTTTTCCGGGCTGCTGCTCTTTCCATTCTGCCATGTAGATGATTTATTGTTAGATTAGACCATAATGGCATATAAAACGTTTCAGCTTTACTGTGGGTTCATTTTATATCCTTTGCTATGTTGTTATCTTGGTAATTATAGACTATGTCAGAGCTCAGGTTTCAAATTTACTGGCACAAATGAGCACTGAAAGACAAACTTGAAATTTCTCTTTCTCCTAATCTGTCACATTTGCTAGCATCCCACATTTCCAGGAATCAATTATTAATTACTTGGCACTGAATTTCTTCTCTTTCTGTTTTTCTAGTGTATTGGTTCCAGCTGTCTGGAAGGCCATGGAGAAGAGGCTGGGAGTCAAGCCAAGTCCTGCTTCCTGGATTTTATCAGGATATTGTTGGCAGCCATCTGTGAAGTGGTTGAGGAGCCTGTACCTGCTTTATACTTGCTGTTGCTTTGGTGCTCTGTGGTTGTCAACAGGTACCATTTTGCTTATAGATCTAAGATTTTTAAAGGAAACTCTGTGAATCCTTTAATTCATTTTAAAAGCTACTAGGATAGAGACAAAAGTGATCTGCTGTTGACAGACTGTCATCCTTTTGGTGGATATTTACTTTAGTGAATTAGCAATTAAACCCTTATCCATGCTAGTCAAATTCTCTACCATTGAGCTACATTCCCAGTCCTGTTTAGTTTTTGAGACAGAGCCTCACTAAGTTACTCAGGCTGGGATGGAACTTGTGATTCTTCTGGCTTAGTTTTTCAAGTAGCTGGGATTATAGGTATGCACCACCGTGCCTGATTTGGTGTATTCATTTGGGTTTTTGTTTGTTTGCTTTAGAACCAAATTTAAATTGGATTTTTTTCCCCCAAGGGAACGTTGATACAGCATTTTGAGACTTGATAAAGATGTATTGAAAATAAAAAGCTTTCAAAGTCAGACAGATCTGGATTCTAGAGCTAGGTCTTTCTGCTTAATGATTAGGCTCTTGGGCAGGTTGGTTACCTAATATCTTTGAGCAAGTATAAGATTTATCTCAGGGGCCCGGCAGGATGGCTCAGTGGTCTAAAGCGCCTGCTTAGGAAAGCTTGGGCAGCTGCAGGGACTGTGGTTTGATCCCTGGCATCACATGCTGCACCAGCCCTGCCCTCAGGGCAGGCTGAGCCGGCCATAAAAATGAGTGAATAAACAAATAAAGGTTGTGAAACAAGAAAATAAATAAATAAATAAATAAATAAATAAAATTCTTTTAAAAAAAAAAAAAGATTTATCTCTAATCTTTTTTTCCTCTTTGAGACAAAGGTCCCCTTTGAGACAGGCTGGCTTTGAACTCACAGTGACCCTCCTCCTTCAGCCTCCTGAGTGCTGGGATTACAGGTGTGGACCACTGGCCAGCTAATATCTGTCTCATACCTTGTGGTACCATATAACACTCTGAATATGTGTGCTAAGTAAGTGATACTTTGCTTTCCTTCCTAGAAAAACCTATACTTATGAGAGAAGGTATGCTTTTTTCATAGAAAGGGGATGTGTTATTAGATTTCATAACATATGTTTTCTTCCTTGAGATTATTTCACCCCTCAAGAAGCTCTTGGTGGGAATCTGTGAAAAAAGCTAAGTAAGCTGGGCGTGGTGGCGCACGCCTGTAATCCCAGCACTCGGGAGGCTGAGGCAGGAGGATCAGTGCGAGTTCGAGACCAGCCTGGGCTACAAAAGTGAGCTCAAGGCCAGCCTCAACTGCATAGTGAGACCCTGTCTCAAAAAGACAAAAAAAAAAAAAAAAAAAAAAAAAAAAAAAAAAAAAAAAAAAAAAAAAAAAA